>PGOM01000016.1:241160-257354 GCA_002921335.1 Paratrypanosoma confusum | reverse complement strand
CCCCCCCCCCCCCCCCGCGAAGCCGCCACGCCGCCACAGCTCCGGGCTCGGCAGACCCACACACTAAACCGACAGCATGTTGGACGTTCCCGCAGCACGCACACTCGCGCGCCAACGAGACGGCACTCACAGTCACATAGAGAAATACACGTCCAGCCATACGCGCCGGCCCACGGAGAGCAAGGGGTCCCACCCTCTTACGCTACTCTCCCTACCTTACCGTCCCCATCCCCCGCCCCTTTCTTCAACTTCGTCCTAGAAAAAGCGCTTTGCTTTAAACCAGCCGCCCAGAGAGGCACCGACGAGGCACATCAGAATCAGGCAATACCAGTGGCCATCACTGCTGGAGACCAACGGTAGATCAGTAAAATTCATTCCAAACACCGACGCGATGAAGCTCAAAGGGATAAAAAAGGCCGAAAACATAGTCAGCACCCGCATCAGCTCGTTGAGCTGGTAGGAAGAAAGCTGAAACAGTAACTGCAGCACCGAGTCGGCGTTTGCATTGAGCTCTTCCGAGAGACCTTTGACGTGGGCAACGTCCTGCTGTACGTCCTGGAAGTTCACGTCGGTTGGGTGCACGCGGAGAGTGCTGCAGACGTGGGTGTAAGAGTCGCCAATGAGGTTCAGAGTTCGCGCGTACACCGAGGCGCGGCGCTTGATGTGATAGATCTCTCGCGCCAGTGAGCTACGCCCCTTCTGGGGCGTGAACAAGCTAGCCTCGTACTTGTCAAACTCGACGATCGACTTGGTCAGAGCGAGACTGAAGGTGCCCACAGACTGCTTGACGAAGTAGTGGAGGAAGTAGGCCATACTGCGGTTCGCCTGCTTGTCGCACACCACAGTCCAATTTTTTTTCAGCTCTTCGATGAACGCGCAATGTGTGCGGTGGACCGTGACGATTCGCTTGTCCGTCACAAAGATGGTGAAGCGATTTGTGAGCTCCTGGAAAGAGTCCATCTGCGCCGAGATCTCCTCGAAGGCGTAGCGGATAAGCAGGCAGTGGCAGCCACGGAGAACCGTCGCCTGCGGCATCAGCATCGGCTCCATCGCGTCATTCACAAGTGTGTCGTGGGTGCCAAGGTCGGTAAGAATACGACTCAGGGAGTCACGGTACTCATCTAGTGACGCCGTCGGATGGGCTGAAATGTCTACCCAGTCCCATGCGTTGTCGGTGAAGCGCAGGCATGACACCAGCAGCTTCGACGGAACTCTCGTAAGCCCAGTCGCCTGCTTAACTGCATGACTGCTGATGATAGAGAAGCTCGTCCGCACTCCATCGTTCTGCATTCCCGCTTTCATGAACTCGTTTCCAAGCACTTGCATGAGCTGCCGCTTGAGCATCGCGTTTCGCTTGATGCGCTTCTCGGCCACGGACTTGGGAAGTACCTCCAGAGACGCGTTGGCGGAAGCGCCTTGAGAACCTTCAGGTACATGTGAGTCGGGGTTGGCAGGACTGGTAGAGCTGGTAACAGGAACAGCGTTGGTCTGAGGGTCGTCCGACGTGCGTGACGCTGCACCGGGCTCTGGAGCCGCGGATCGCACCCCATCAGCCCCTTCGACCACATCGTCAGCCGCAACGGGGGAGAGAACCCCTGAAGAGGCAGGTCGCGGTGCGCCGAGGGTTGTTTCGTTTCCCACGACCGCTAACCTCGGGGTACCCAGCGCCAGTTTGTCGTCCAGCTTCTCGGTGTAGCTTCGTCGGTCCACCTTCTTAGCGGCGGGTGCGGCCAACGTCTTCACCCTTCGCCTCTTGGGGGTCGTCACAAACATCTCCGGGATGTGCTCCGGGTCCGAGGTGGTCGCCAGGTGCACCACGCGAGCCGCCTCTGAAAGATCGCGGAGCTGGTGCACGGCACCTTTCAGCTTCGGAGGTGTACTGCTCAAGGAGTTACCCCGCACCGCCTCAGCCTCGTTACTAGAGACATGTGGCCTCGGCCCCTGGGGGTCAAGGCTCTCGGCGGCCCTTCCACCAGTAAATGAGGTGGCAGTCGCTCCCTCCGACGCCTCTTTATCTGCATGTCGCACACTCCACATCTGTACATGACGATGCGGCATTGTGCGGCTAACAGGGGCTTGGGATACCTGATGCATAACAGCAGCACTCTCAGCACCACGCGGCGATCCTGCCCCCCCTATCGCAGCAATCTTGCGCTTCGCCTCCGCGCCATCATGCCGGCTGTGATGTCGACGAGAACCCAGAATCAATGGCACGTGGGGAAACAGACGACGCGACTCCGTGTACACGGGACACGCCGTCCTCGGATTGGCAGCATTTTCATCCCAGTCGCCGCCACCAGCCGCCCTGTCTGAGCCAGTGTCGATACCTCCGCGACTGCGAGGTAAGTTCGGGCAGTCAGGTGCGGGACTCGTGGCGCTCAGAAGACCTCTGCGCCGCTCACGCGCCGCTATTTCTGAAGCCATGGTTCGCAAAGGCTGCAACATGGGGAGGCCCCCAAGTGTGGTGGTCAATTCGCGCTCCAGCGGCTGCACGGTATCCACTGTCGCCACACCCCGTAGAGCACTATTTGCATCCGTTGCGGAGGCTGCAATGGTTGACTCAGACGCAGTGTAAGTGCTATGCCTCAAGGAATCCGCTCCCATCAGCCCCTGGGCGCCTGTGCCACTTCCTCCTGCCGCTGCAGTGAAGCTACTGGCGTCTCCAGCGCCAGAACCGCACCCCGCAGCAGTTTGGGAGTTAGAGGACTTCAGAGGTGGCGAGGTCCAAATGCCCCTGCGGCAGAAGGTAAAGGCTGGTACCGATAGCACGTTATTGGCCCTCGCAAACCCTAATCTGTGACTGAATCCCCACGGCTGCGTGCTCAGTCTGCATTGAAGCGAGAGCAGACCGAGCTTCGCGGTCCACCGGCAGGTACGCTCGGCGGTGCAATGAGCGCCGCTAAGGCCCCTTCGGTCAACAAGCAGCTCGCTGCAGCCGTTGATGATCCTCTCTTTGCCCCAAACGCGGATCCATGACGTAATAACTACCACGCGAGTCCGCCTGCAGCAACCCATAGAAGCCTGCTGAACGGCATCCGGGCCTGCGGCGAACAGACCCGAATTACGTGGGGTAGCTGCTGTCACCGTGGGCGGAGCTGGTACAACGTACGCAGCGCCCTTACCGCGTCGCGATCGCATAATTTTTTTGCTTGCGCAAAGGCTTCTGCATGCCAGGTAATGTGTGCTCGATGGACTATGCGGTACCATCTCAAGTACAGTGAAGCATCAAACGAGAGAGGGGAGGGGACATGCATGAAGCAGCAGCTTACAAGGAGGCGGTAGGGGGGGGAAAGCTATTGAGGGGCTGGGCCAGCTGGTCTCACTGGTGCACCAAGGCCACCGGGCAATCTGCGTCCTGTTGGAGTCCTCCCTATCACAAGCTTGTCCTTCTTGCTTTGCCAATCACCGCCGCGGGATCTGGCAGGGCCATGATTTTCCATTCGGGACCGTGCATGCTCACCAGCGGTACAATGCCCAGTGGGGGGGCGCGGCTACCGCAGTGCCGCTATTACACCTTCGACAACACAACCGGGGTCTCCGATGGGTTGAAAAGATCGTCCATCTGTGGGGACATCGGCCGGTAAAAATACCTGACGTTGTCTGGAACGATGTCAGTGGCAGACTTAGCAATCTGTGAGGGCACGAGCTTTTTCCGCTCATATCCGTTTTCGCGCCACACCGGCTCTGCACGGACCATGTACTCGCTCAGGCGAATGCACGCGATTTCGGCGACGAGTGCCTTCAAACAAACCTCAGAAAGCGTCACAACGTGTTCGGGAAACTCGAAGCCTGCAGGATGCCGCTGGTCAGGCAGAGTCACCCACCGCAGCTGTCCCAGCAGCTGGCGCACAAAAACGGCTTTGCGCGAGAAGGCCTCTTCTTCGAGGTCTGCCGCAGCGGCCGCGGCGGTCTTGGCCGCGAGGGAGCTAGTGGGCGTCATCGAGGCCTGCTGTGCTGGGGTAGCCGCTAACCCACTGCGAACGTCATGGTGAAATCCTGTTGTGGCGGACGAATGCGACGCAATACCTCCGAGGCCAAGCGCAGCTGGGGAGCTCGGCTTGTAGTCCGCTTTAATTGCCACCTTGTCCAGAGTGTAAAACCCACAGAGATCGTAGATGGTCTCCATATTGTACGAGCAGGTGATGAAGTCGACGAGGTTTGAGAAGTCTTGGATGTGGCCGTCTGGATAGAGCCGCATGAACGGTCCCAGGAGAAACCGGTGGAGCACTAGGGCACCCTGAAGGTCCATGCCACGCATGCTGCCCTGCATTCGTGAAAGAAATGTTTGCCGAGGCTCACCAAAGTGGATCACTTTCATCTCCTCTAGCTTCACAAGCATCGCATACAGTTCATTTCGGCGCTCGCGGTCGTATACGCGTGCGTAGTACTGATTCGCAGCGGCCATGTCCATCTTCAGCTCCGATTCCAGAAACTCACGAAGCAGTGCTTGGGGATTCCACCGCCGACGGTACTCGACCAGGGCCGTGTAGTGAAGATCCAACAGAGCGTGGTCCTTCCTCCCATGGTGGTTCACCCACGAGTCTACTGGCTCCTTGCACAAGTCGCACCACTGCGCGTTGCGGTGAACCCAGTTCCGCTTTTGCACGCGGTTATTCACGAGAATAAAGATCGGAACATGACCGCCCTCCGTGGGGTATGGAGACGGTATATGATTCACATGTTGCGATGCAGCAGGCACGGGCGGCGCCGGCGACAATGATGTAGAAGCCCTGAGGGAGGAGCGCGAAAGCGCTGCGCTGGCAATGCCGCAGCCAGTCCCCCTCGCAACGGCAGCAGCTGCACTGCGTAGGTCGGTTGTGGGTGCCAAAGGCGGGGAGGCAGAGAGAGATGTGATGCTATCATCCTTTGAGTTGACGGCTTCGGCTGCTTGGCGAATCTCTACTGGAGAAGAACTGCACTCAGCCGCGGGGGCGGGAGTTTCCGCGGCCCGGAAACTACTCACCTGTGGTTTTTGCCCAAGAAACGCTCGGAGAAATGGCGACTGGAACTCCATCACGGGGGCCACGTCAGTGCTGGCAGGAGTTTCACGATGGGCGAGAAGGCCACCGTCTGGCCCATGGCGGGTCATATCTTGCTGGGCGAATGTGGAGTGGGCTTGCCCCGCCCGCACCAGATGAAGCCTCCGTCGCATGCGATGGAGCATCTGGAAATTGCTCTCGAGGTTAAATCTGAGGGAAAGGGGGGCGCTATTGTCTTTGACCGTCAGAGGGGGAGGCGAGGAAGTGACCACAAAATTGCGTATGAGAATCGACCAAGAGCGCCACTTTGAGGTGTCGACCAGGAGCCAACAGAGAAGTAGCAGGGCACAGGGAGTGCAACACGGAAGGTCACTCAGAGGCAGTGGGACTTTGTGAAGGCCCCTCGGTGTAGGGCAACGAGTCCTCTCCATGAACTACACTGCCTTCTCCAGAGGGTCTTTCATCTCGTACAGTTCTACTCTAGATCACCCCATTGCAAATCAGCCTCACTGTCGCCGTTGACAATAAAGCCATAGGGTAAGGGAGGGGTTGGGAGAGGAGCATCGCGGTTCACGACTCGGCGCTCGTGTCGCCGCACCCCAATGCTCCGAGGCGGTGCAGCCACAGCGCGGTCATGAACGTCCCTGATATTCCACGACTGCTCGATCCAGCTTGGCCTCGAGGGAGAGGAGCGGCTCGGGGACGAGTGGCAGCGGCGCGGCGTCCATCGGCTGGCCCACCGTGGCTGTACGCTACTAGCATACGGCGCGGCGAGAGTTGTCTCATGCGTACCACTGCTATCACGTGCGTAGCCCTCTACATTCTGGAGCTTCGCCATCACCACGCCACGCGCGTGCCGCTGCTGCGCAACTTCCTCAACGTACCCCGAAGGCACGCGAGTGCCCGATACGTCGCAACCCCCGCGATAGGTTGGGCCAGAGAAGAAAATGCTGCTATTCTCGGAGAACCACCGGGGCTTGAACAGCTGTGTGCCACTTCCCACGAGAAACCGGAACGTGGCTTTGTACGCGTCGTCTGCATCGGCCCGTAGTCCCCAGGCCAACTCATCACCCCCACAAATCGCTGGAGTGGTCAACTCCACGCTACAGTGGTGCCGTAGAGATCCATCGCCATCATGATTCTGTATTACTGTGCACCGCTCAAGGTGACGGGCTAAGGAGACCTCGTTCGGAACCGCAGGCGCGAACTCCGCCATGGATGTCCGTTGATGGGATGGCCCTCGTACGGCTTCGACATCGCTCGTGTACCCCGCTCGGGAAGCACTTTTATCTGAGGGAAGCTGTAGGCAAGTGGGCTGAGTGGCGCCGTGGCTGCCAAGGCGTGGAAACGCCACAGTGTCACTTGGAGTGGACGGCAGCCGTAGTGGATCGTGCAGCTCTACTTCAGACACTTCAGAGGAGGTTGTGAGTGTCGCAGAACTTCTCCGTTCCAGCTCGGCGGTAATTTGCCTCGATGCAGCCACAAGAGGCGCGACACGTTTCACGGGTCCGTGGATTTGTTGTCGCTGTCGGCGCTTCAGCGGCCGCGTGCCAGCTACCGGTCCACAGTCGCTGCAAGAAGAGACTGCAGGATCACTGGTCAAATGACGGGCATCGCTATGAGTAAGCTGAAGTGGCGAAGAAAACAAGCGCGCTCTCTCGCGCCGGTCACTTGAGAGAGCCACTGGAAGCTCGACAGGAGTTGCCGAAGCACCAGATGTGGTCGTGAACTGCTTGCGCGAGGCGGAGTGAGTCGGGATCTTCAGCCTTTGGTGCGCCGCTTTGAGCTCTGACGGAATCGGTCTATCGTCCTCTCGTGTCACCGCTTTGGATGGTACCTGAAGATGCGCTGGGGCCGTGAGCCTTCGCACCGGCATCTGCCTGGACCTTCGCGTCAGCGCGTGCACCACAGTGGAGAACCTTTCCGCCGTAGGTAACCGCGCCAGTCGGCACAGACCAGTGACTTGTAGTGCTCACCGCGATCAGCAGCTGCGTCTGGGTCGAGTCAGCGCTCGGCGTGGGGCTAGAGGCCGTCTGGCGAGTTTGGGTGGGGTGGTGCTGTGGAACCGGGTGGAAAGTGGAGACGGGTAGTCGCGAATGATTTTACGGCGCAGCGAGAAGCAGCGAGCTCCGTAAGGAGGGAGCCGGTATCCGTAGGCTCTCAGGTCGCCCCAGGAGGAGGAGGAGGAGGGAAGAAAGGTAAGACGGGGGAGGGTAAGGAATCGGCATCACAAGCGTCTGGGCTATGGTACATCCATGCATTGTTGTATCACCTGCGGTGAACGGCTGGGTGGACGGCATGGGAGCCCACCAATTACCGATGGAGGGGGTTCGCGGGACGGGGGCCGATCGCTCGGCCGCGGCGTGTCTGGTACGCCATCCACGCAAGCTGGATTCGGCGCGCACACTGGGCCTTCCGGACCTCCTCGACAAGCGACCGGCTCTTCCTGGCGAGTAACGCCGCCTGGACGACAAGCAGCCCACGGCGCACTTGCTCTTTCCACGTCTCGCGCACGTCTTTCAGTAAGTGCGGCTGGCGAGTGCGGATAAGCGACAGCACTGCGTCGTGGATCTCGAGAGGAACTGCCACTTGCAGCTCAACAGTCCCACCGATCGGCCCCTTGGCGCCTTCTTTACCTGATCCTGGCAGCCGTGGGGACGGCAGGGACTGCGTGAACGGCTCCACGACGCTAAACGAATCGATGCTGTCAGAGTGCCTGGAGGGCGACCTCGAGAACATGTACGGTTGCAGGTCGAAGCGGCTTCCGGTGTCCAGCAGCGCTGGCACCGTGATGTCCCCCCCTTGGGAGTGGGAAATGCTTGCAAAGGTGGCCGTCTTACTACGATGTCCCCCCTGCGCTACACGGGCCCACTGAGGTATGCTGGGCGGGTCCAGGTGGGGCGAGATGGCTGGTAGAGCGCCCGCGTCCGGGGCCCGCAGCACCACCCCGATATTCGCGTTCATCCGCTCATCCCACTCGGTGTTCGTCGAGTTCGGGTGCGGCGACGGGAGGCGGCGACGCCGGGGGCTCAGCCCAGAGAACGAGTCGACCAGGTTGAGCGAGTACTGGGAGATGTCCACCCCCTCCTGGTCATCGAGGCCGGCGCGGTCGGCCCACGCCTCCCTCAGTGCATGCATCCGCACACGCGCCTGAAACCCACGCGCAACTCGCTGGATCAGTAGCGTTGCCGCATTCATTGATATCGGCCGGCGTGCCTGAAATGCCTGGCGCTGCCTCAGTTGTGCGTCCTCAGCCCGTCGCTGGGCCTCCTGCGCGAGCCGGACCTGGCGCATCTTCTCCAGATTGGTCACCGAGTAGCGCTCCAGCGGGGTACACCAGTGGCCACGGAGTCGGCGCTGTTGAATCCGGTGTTCAAAGTGGGCATGTACTCGCCGTTTGTGGTCCTCCGATGTGAAAAACAACACTGCCGGGGGGCACTCGACCTGCTCGCTGCCCACTGCGTCCGCAGCCTGCTGCGGCTGTGGTGCACGGAGAATGGCGTTAATCGTTTCCATCGCGGCGACCCGCGGGGATTCCGCACCCAGCTTCCTCACCGGCTGAGGGCTTCGGCGACTTCGGGCGGCAAGGCGAGCGCTACGGAACATCCAGTGGTGCACCTGCCTCAGCTGATTCACGGCGCTTTCACTCATACGCTTGAATATCATCTCCGAATAGCGTCGGATGGCCTTCACAAGAATGCGGCAGGCCATGCTCCGTTGAATGGCACGCAGCTTTTCGCGCCGCTCCGCTTCTTCTGGAGCGAGAAGACTGCGCGGAATGTTGTACAGCCCCGACCGCGTCAGTGGATAAGGATGCTCCAGCGAGCTCAGGCCCATGGATCGTAGAGCCTGCGCACTCGAGACCCCCCCTGTACTTCTTGGAGATCGCGGTAGCCCTGTTGCTTTCTGTTGGCCACCACACGCCTCGGTACGCAGGCTTGATCCAAGATGAGGGGCGCTCCCGACTCCATGGGCACCTCTCGGGCAGTGGGGGCTCGACAGAGTCCGCTGAACTTGGGCGCACGCGACAGAGAGGCGGCGCATGCCGTCACTCACAAACGGTGTTACGGTCTGTGAAACGCGGCCGCGGGAATTGGATATTTTCCGCTCTGCCGCTGCATCATCACCCGGGGCGCCATCCAGTGGAGCTCGGGCCCATTGCGGCAACGCGCTAAGCGAATTCGCTCCGCCAACTGCGGATGCTCGCCGCAGATCGCCCACGTCGCCACCCCCTAGTGGCACACGCATCCCATCAGGGAAGCATGACAGGGACCCACGCGGAACTCCTCCGTGGTATGGCACCAGCCCTCTCGGGTCGCCACCAATACTACCAGCGTACGAGGATTGTGACTGTCGCAGCATGGGCGACGTCGGGTAGGCGACGATCGAGCTGCGAAAGTTACTCCCGTTCCGCCGTTTCTCCTCTCTTCCCTGCATTGCAACTGGACTCCTCGAAACGGTTGGCGATGTGTGCGGCGAGAGTCCGTCGAAGACCGAAGTACTGGTGTTCCAGCCACTCTCGTGAAGCGTCAGCACGGCGGGCGCGCGACTTGGACGCCGGCTCGAAGTCGCATGTAAGGGCGACCTGGCAGCAGCGCTTTGCACGTTTTCACGATACCGCTCCAGCTCTATGCGTTGCTCCATGACGTAGCGAACACGCATACGAACCCAATCCACCTGACGGCGTGCGAGGACCATCCGGAAGAAGTGCTGGAGCACGACGAGGGCCTCATCCTGCCTGTGGTACCCCTCCAGATGCTTCTGCACTGCTTCCTTGCGCCGCTGCAACTCCTTCAGCGCGAGGAAATGTCTGGTACACCGCTGGATTCGCAAGGTCCCAACACACAGCTCGAGACATGTCGTAAGGGCGTCCGCACTCAGCTTCGTCCAGTCCCGCTGCCGCACCAGCACACTCAGCGGATACACCAGCGGCGCAGGAGCGGGTGCCTCAGCGATATGCGCTGGCGGTACCACGGAAGCCCCGTCTTTCTTTCTCGTGGCAGTGAAACGAGAGCCAACGCCACCAGTCATCAAGTCATTCCTCGCTGTCAAATCGATGCAAGCGCCGCCCACATCGGGCACTACATCCCCATGGGCTGCAGGTGCTGGAGTAGCTAGGATGTCGTGGGAGCGACCAGGCCGGTCCTCGTACGCCAGCGCGCTCACGGACAAATGATCCTGTCCGTTGGTGCTCGAAGTTGTGCTGGTCATGAGCTGATTGAACATTGCCCGACTGACTCGCTGGATGTTACCGCGATCGGCATCGCCAGAATCCAGCCCTGTCTCTTCTGCAGCTTCCGCGTCATCGTGTGGCCCCGCTGCGCGCGGCTGCCGGTCGCTCTCCAACGCTACATACTGCACGCTCTTGGGCCCACAACCTTTGGCGGTGTGCCTGAGACGCCGTTTTACAGATACGGAGGGCTCCAAACCTGAAGAACTGAGAGAGAGAGGGTGCGATCGAACACTACCACCGCTTGTCATCTTCGCCCTTCGACTGCCCGTTTTTCGGTTTGCGGAAGTGATTGAAGGACTAGTCGAGAAGCCACTCATACTTTCGATGCAGAGGGATTCACGGTGACTCTGAGCAGCCTCCGCTTCGCACTCAAGCCCAGTGCTACCCCGCTGCTCGTGGAAAAATGTGAGTGACAAGGATGCAGAGAGACGCCGTTTCCGGTGATACTCGGCGAACGGCTTGATAACGAGGGGCGGGGGAGCTGCGAACGAGGTTACACTGTCAGCCAGGCGCGGTGCCGTGTTCAGACGTTTAGACGACGTGCCACTTGAGCACCACGGTGAGGCAGGAGGGCTCCCTTCTTCAATCACTTTCGCCGCAGAGATGTTGTTGAGTCGGCTAGAAGTTGGAACAGACGTCGGGCTGGATCTGAGCCAGTCCACCACATGACTGGCACCCACTCCCGCGTGAAATGCAGGTGGATCGCGTTCGACTGGAGGTGCTGACAGCGGGGGATTTAACACGACGGATCGAAACACCGGAGAGTTTGGCAGATGTGTCTTCAATGGAGATGCAGGCAGCTGCGAAGTCTTGAAGCAGGTACCCCCGGATACACGCGAAACTCGGTCGACCTCTTGGCTTTCGATGGCCGCGCCAAGGCGATGACTGCCCCGATTGGCCCCTGCTGTACCGAGTAAGCTCAGCGGATCCTCACCACTGTTGCTGCTCTGTGAATCGGTGCTGCACCTTCTGCTTGTGCAGTCACTAGAGCTGCCATCAAGCAGTTGATCCGTTGAGCGGGTTGACTGCAGCGAGCGGAGTTGAGTGCCTTTCACGCTCTGCGAATCCGCCACTGGGAGCGGATGTGAGGTAACTGGGCCAAGCGTGCTCATGTCCTTGGCCTGGTCGTGAAGGGCTAGGGAGTTGTCGCTCATCAGCGCGCTCATCGAGAGGGTTGGCACCCCGTTGCCTCGCGCCTCGATGACGCGCTGCAGCACCTGATTGTGGACGTGGGGTTCAATGACATAGTTGATGGGAACGCGCTTCATAGCGCTAACCTGCGCGTCGCAGTACTCCAGGAGAGCAGCAAGCTCGTTACCATTCGCAGTTCGGCAAGTACCAGTCATCTCGCTACTGCCCTGCCGTTCATTGTCGCAGTCAAGTGGCGACGGGGTGTTGGGCCTCTGGCAGCCGTCCGACACAGCCGCGGGGCCCTTGAATACCAGTCGCACGATTCGCATGCCTCCCGTCGCAGAGGAACATTGACCACGCACCCCTTCCTCCGTCTCACCCAGGGATGCCATGCCCTTGCAGTACCTCCCGCAATCGTCAGCAGCCGCTGACTGATGGTCGAAGCAGCCCAAGCAGTCTGCAAGCGACGAAGGCACAAGGGGCTCGCAGCTGACCTCGCCCGCTTGGGCTGGCGTTGTGAAAGGCGGCCTTGGTGCCGTTCTCACCGGGCGGAGCAGCTGGCTCGCAGCTCGTGTGGTGACGGGTGAGAGCGGGGTCATGGAGGAGGATTGCATGCGTTTATCCATGGCACGTCCACCAGTGCCAGCGCCTTCACTTTCAGGGTGGCAGTGCGCCGCAGCGGCAGAGTTCGACGACACTGCCATCTTTGTCGGTGAAACGCCTGACGAGATCGTGAGCTTATCTCTCCGATTAGCCACGGTCATTGCCGTATCGCCAAACGTCATTTCTGCAAATGGTTCCAGTGCCGGCGTTGGCGTCCAGTGGGGCGAGGCAACGGATGGAGTCGTCGGCCACTGCTGGCCCAAAGCAGAGTAGCCACTAATTGCTAGGTAGACCTGAGGGTAGTCATTGAACCGTGAGCTGCCACTAACTAGCATGGAACTCTGCCGATTGTCCCGGCTTTCTTTGAGGCTCCCTGCGCTTTCAGGCACAGCAGACCACAGCGGTAGCTTTGATGAAGGCGGTTCACTGCCAGCTACGCAGTCGGACGGCTTTGATGCAGTTGGTCTTCCACTGCCACCCAGCATAGCTTTGCTTTCCTGCGCACCCACTGGCATCGGACCACCGTATCCATGGCGGCCCTCACTCATAAGTTGATGGACTTCTTGTCCCGTGTCCGCGCCGCAACGGATAGTTTCCTTGCCGCTGAAGCTCAAAGGGCAGTCCTTCGTGTGGAACGAGGCTGCGAGGGGCGTCGAAGCCAGTGCCTTGCCCCTTCGCACGGACTGGCGGAGCCATTCCTTTCCTCCCAGTCGACTGTTGGTATCGCTCCCCCTCTGCCCGCTGACCTCGTCGAATGCTCGCTGCACCTCGCGCCGCAACGCCTCCACGTGAGCCCGACTTTTATGCTTCTTGGTCGTCATTTCCTCCACGATTTCCGACAAAACAAGTTTGATATCCGCAGGAAGCGAATGCGGTGGCGCTGTGGCTAGCAGCGAATCCAGATGTCCGGTGTATGTACAGCTTATAGATGAGCTCTCATGCCCGACAACCACGTCCGTTGACAAGCTGTCGCAGGATTGGGCAACAGTGGGTGTCGCCCCGGAGGTCCCTACGCTGCCGTGCGTAGCAGTGCAACGCACTTCTGAAGGTTGATGTGGGAGGGCAGGGGCGCCACTGACTGGCAAACGCTCCTTTCCATTGTCAACGAAGCAGTCGGAGCTCACTCTACACAACTCCGCGGCGCTGCGCGAGGCTTGTGGTGTCACCACTACCTGATCGATCCCTCGTAAAGCGCCGCCTTCACTCACGGTGTCGGCTCCGCGGGTGTCGTTTTGAGCTGTAGAGTCCATCAACACACCACAGGCGGCCAGCGGGGGGGTATTATCGGAGCCGAACCAAGACCACGCCTCGCGAACGTCACTGTTGGTGTTTTTTTTGTCATCGCCCTCCACGGCTGCGAGCTTCTCCCTGTCACCACTTTCAATTAGGCGAGGCACCGCCACCCTCGCCTCGTGGCCCAGCAATTCGAGCTGGATCGCTTGGGCGCTCGCTGATCTTGCTTCTGAGTCATCAGTAGCCACCGTCAGCAGTCTCGGTGAATCAAAGCTTTTTGAATGCATCCCGGTGTCTTGCGTGGGCCAACTTTGTAAGTTGGTAGTGCCGTTACTGCCATGTTGAAGCGCAGGCGCACTTTCCCTGGGGTGTGTCTGATGGACCACTCGACCCAGCATCTGCTGGTTCTCATTCCTCAGCTTTGCGACCCGGCACAGCAGCGCAGTGCTGACCTCCTGCGCATACCTGACAAGCTGTGACGGCTTCCTTGAGATCGGACGCCTGGGCTGCCGACCCTGGGTCCCGTTTTCAAGCTCAAGCGCTCCCACTGCTGGCCACTGATCCAGCTTTTCCGTGTCCCAAGCGTCAAATGGATTACCTCGGCCGCGGGTACGTAACCCGAGAAGCGAAGGTTGCGCGCCGACCGCACGGTGGTGCGCGGCACTAGAGCTCCCTGTTGCCGCGTCATCAGGCATTGCAGGGGCCGCTGTAGTCAGAAAGAAGGAGCTAGAGGAGCCGGGAGGTTCGATGGCAGGCGCTCCGGCGAACGACGGCGTGGGCCGCAGCGCGACGTCGGGTGACTCCGCAGCCGCCGGGGGAGAGGGGAGGCGCACAGCAGAGGAGAGTCCACCCTTGTGCGAAGCTCGCGGCGGCTTCCCGCTGCATGGCAGTGGGCCTGCCGGGCCATTGGCTGGCACGCTCATGATCCTGGGAGCGTTGAGTGCCGGTGAGGTGATGTCGCCGCCCGTGGATCCTTGGTCAAAGCGTGGTGCATTGGGAGTTGCATCGCTTCTGTAGCCGTGTGCCGCTTTGGTATGAGGGTGCTTTGCCGACGCGGGCGGTCCCACGTCGGTGATGTCGCGTTTGCCAACGTCACTGGGCCAGGGCGTCACCAGCGAGAAGGTCGACGGAAGCACCGACGCTGCAGAGAGAATATCGGTTACCGGGAGCCTCGGTTGAGGATCTCTGACGTAGGATCCGTATTCCAGCACTGGTGTCGTCGTTGTACGGCCCGTCGCGATGCCGCTCTCAGACAGTGGTTCTGGCTCCTGTGGTGAGCCCTGCAAAGGCCTGGAGCTGCGATCTGTGGTGGAGCACAGCCACGACCCACCTGCAGGCGCAGGCCGTACGTCACTCCTGGAAGATGAAGGTACTGAGGCTGGGATGCAGCGCAACAGATGTCTCGAGAGTTCCTGCGCAGTCATTTTACTGCCACTGTGGATGCCAAGTGCGTCCAGTCCGCGGAAGCGCAATGGAGGCGGTGGTGGGAGTTGGCCACTCTTTAGGCCAGTAGCCCGCAGCAGTGTTGGGATGGGATTGCTGTACTCCTGGCTCGTCACCCCCCGCTCAGTCGGCTGGAGTCGCAGAGCCCTGCCTTGAGCGAAAGGGGCCTCTACCCCAAGTTCAGCCGCGGCGCAACGGTCGTCGTCGTCCCGCAGGGCAGCATCCTCAGACGGCCGAGCCGCTTTCGCCGGGGGAGCGGCGGCAGTGTCATGCACCGCCTCCAGGAGCTGCTCCTCGAGTCGGCCAAGGCCGTTTCGCAGTAGCAAGACGACCTGGGTGAAGGTGCTGAGGTCCCGTGCACCGTCATGTGCCACGCCGATGTCTTCCACCCACGACCACTTCCGGCCACGCGGAACACCCTTCAGGGCGTCGCTGCTGATCGCTTTACGCGACACCGCTGTTTCATTGAGAATGCCCCAGCACACGCCGATGCACCGCTTTGCATCGGAGTACCTCTGCTCGCAGATGAGCGCCCTAATGATCAGAGAGATCTGCTGCACACCGACGAGAACGTAGTAGAGAATGTTGTCATCGGTGGAGTCCTCACAGTCGTAGCAGTCGTGCTTCAGAAACTGCCAATACTCGAGAAGGGCGTTGTACTCCATCGCACATCACCAGCGCTGACCGCGCCAACGTCAGAGATGGAGCGAGAGATGCTGCGATGACAGAGGTGTGTGGGACCGCGACTGTGTTGTCCGCGAGGCGCGTTGCGGTTACGTGATATGCAGCCAAGGACCCCGTTCGTACCCCTCGTGTGTCCACCCCAGTGCGGTGCGCTGGTCGCCCCACGTCACCCGGCGGCGGCTGCCGTTGAGCTGCAGGACGATGCGACGAGAGAAGGGAGACGGGACGGCGGCGGTGGTGGTGGCCACGCGCGCGAGGAGCCGCAGACCCGCGCCAGTTGCAGCCCTCGAGACACCCACCCCGGGGACAGTCCGCGGCACGTGCGGTCCATCACCGTGGGAAAAACACCACGGTGGGCGAGGCCGGCGCATCAATGTCGTTTCACACGCCGCCGCTCCCCTCCAGCTCCCGCATCAGCACACCTGCCACACCCATTCGACACCACCGCACAGCATCCCCCCAAAACCGCCAACCGTTACCAACCTGTGAGAAAACGTGCGTGGGGCACCCACTGCGGCGGACGCCGACCCCTCTTTCTTCCTTTCGTTCTCTCTCTCTCTCGCTCGTTTCGCACATCCTTCAGCTCCGCGCCCATCCCTCTCCTCCAGCTCACGTCACTTGGGCTAAAGCTGAATTTCCCGCATATCCAGCTTCGCCGCACCAATTCTCTGACGCACACACTGGGTCCCAGTGCGCGCTACTCTATGCTAACAAACTAGCCGCCCCACCTTGACAGCAGGAAAAATATGAAAGTTCCTGCGTTAGGGGTTCCCGTCCTTGCTCTATGAAATTACTTCCCGCCCCCTCGTTAAGCGACCAAGAAGGAGGCGGAGATAGTAGTGGTGGAAAGTAGGAGGAAGAAGCCAGGGGGGGGGGGAGGGGGGAAAG
>PGOM01000016.1:208702-219195 GCA_002921335.1 Paratrypanosoma confusum | reverse complement strand
CCCCCCCCCCCCCCTTCTCACCCTGCAGCAAAACTGTCGTGCACGTCGCGCGTAAAATACATAGACCCACCTGGCACCACCGCAACCAACTGTTTCTCACATGTCACCCGCGCCAATGTCCAGAGGTCTCCTGCGGGAGGTACAGTGTACGACGGTGGGAGAGAGAGAGAAAGGGTAAGCGAAGGTGGGCCGCCACCAACCTATCAACATGTGCCGCACCCCCTCTTCAACCGAGGCGCCAAAAGATGGTCTACCTGGCGCGCCACCAGGCTCCATCACTCTCACTTGCGCGTCACAATCGGATCGGCCATCTCATATTCGCGTTGGTCGAACTGCTTAAAATCGTCGCGAATGGTCGTGCGAAAGATCACCTCAGGCACCGAGCATCTGGGCAGGACGGGAACCGGTGCAGGGAGCCGCTGCATATGCGACGTGTCGTAATCTCGGCTGGAAATGCCCAGTGATGGGGCGCGCAGTGCTCTGCTGACAAGGTGCCGCGTGGAATCCCCAACTTCTAGTGGATCAGTCCCACACGATTCCCAGCGGTCACGGAAAGGCAGTTCACACTTGCTCGCGTAGAAGTAGGACTGCCGCTTGGACTTGCCAGCGTTTCCGTACGACTCACTGCCTCTGGTTAGCGTGACTCGGGGAAGTGAAGCCGCCATGGGGCCGACAGACGAATCCGCCGCCGCATCAACGGTCCTGCGATGCACGGCGGACCTCGGCGAGCCTGAAGCCGCGTCACTTGCTCTCACAGCCGGTCCACCTGGTACGTAGGTGCTCCAGTCACGCTCCGTCTTATCGAGAATCGGCGCCGTGGTGTCGTCTGCCCTACTATGTTCCAGTAGTGTCACAATAAAGTCTTCGTCACTCGTGATGCCGTCACTAACCGCAGCGTAATACGCCACAAACTCTCGGAATGGAAGGTCCCAGTCCCTCAGCACGGCACCGTGCGGTGGCTCATCGGCAATACCCTCAGCAGATCCCCGTTGAGACAGTCGAGACTTCGTCTGCCAAACCTTTTTCACAGCCTCCAGGCGGCGGTAGGGCAGTGCGCCAAGAAGCAGCCGCGAAAGAAATGCACTGACATCAATGTTTACCGAGCTTGGATACGTCCGGTCTGGCAATCTCTGCACTCCAGCAGAGGCTCTTCCGGTGCTGTGCAAGACGCTCTGCTGCATGCATATGTCAAACTGGTAAGAGCGGAAGCGCAGGGTAAACGGCTCCCGTGAAATCATCTTGCTGTTTCGCGCCTCGTCTGGAGCCTTCCAAGTTCGGCCGCTAGTCCCCGTGGAGGCTGAGAGCCGGGAGGAGGTGGTACCCCGTGAAACCGTCGACCGATTACCCTCCATGGTACCAAATACCTCAATCACACGCCTTAGTGACGACTCGGCAAAAGGTAGCGAGCCGCCGCAGACGTACTCCAGCGCCTGGACGAACGCTGGGCCTGGAACAAGCTGGGGGACGCGAAACAGGCCGTCCTTGACCTCAATGGTAGCTGCAGTGGAGCCTTCGGAGGGACACACGTCATCGTGGTCGCACAGCGAGCGCTCAAACGCGGCACATGCGTCTAATGCGCGCACCACGTTTACCAGGCCTTCCGGTCCACCGCCACGTCTGACGAAGGCACGCCGAATGCTAGCCATCATAGGCTCATCGTCGTTGAGGCGCGGCATGATGAATTCTGGTAGACGCTCACGCTAACCGCACTAGACCTAATTCGACCTTTTTCGGGTCTGAAACTGGAGGGGTCGCACGGATGAGGAGGGCCCGCAAAACAAACTCGATGTTGAAGCACCGATTGAGACGCGCCAGCTCCAGTGCCCCACAATTTGCCCTTGCTCACTGCGGTATGAGCGGTCTGCATCAGTAAGCGCCGCACTGGGGGCCCTCACGCCATCCGAGAGAGAAAGGCACACAAGCGAAGGGGGATGGGGCAGAAAAGACTACAGCTTCACCCCTAAGGAAAAACAGTGTATTGAGCCAATACTCCACTAGCAATCGCTGTCGGCGTCGCTCTTTTCTTCGGGAACACATTCACTGCAACTACTTGGACATGAATCACTGTCAAAGTCGTCTTCATACTCCGGCTCATCTTCACTCGCACAACTCGTCACGGTCTGCTCACAGCGGTCGCAAGAACGTGCGCCTTGGAAGCCCTGGGAGGGGTCCTCGTCCACAAGCCACGAAGGTAGGGTTCCTCCCTTCCCATTAGTACTCAGCCTCGGCATCGAAAAATTCGCCAGTGCCGCGAACACCACCTCTCGAGCCTTGCGCTCTGCCGCGTCTGGTCGACGGGCAACTATCCCACCACCTGAAGGCGCAAGGCCACCAGCGCTTGGATCTACGAAGCGGGCTGATGACGCTGCTACTCTACACGACACCGTGTCTGAGGGGGAGGGTGCCCCGTCAGTGACGAACACCACCGTCGGTTCACCGTCTGTCTCAGTTGCTGTGGCGGGAGCCGACACACTGGTGTCGGCGTCGCTCAGTCCACCACTACCTTCCGTGCTCGGTCGGGGTGAGAACGGCGCCCCGCGGACAGAGGGAGCAGATTCTTCGGCTCCACGCACCACATTAAGGCCCCGCAGCGATCCCTCCGACAGTAAATCTTCCTCCGCCGCACGCATCGCGGCCTGTATGTCTCGCAGTAGCTGGTCTCGCAACACTTTTTGCTGTCGCAGCTGCAGCACTAGCGCTTCCTGCTTTGCGATCTGCTTCGCCAGCCGCCTCGCCTTCCGAGTCGGCGGGGCGACGGTAGGCTCAATCGCTGGTTCTGTTAGGGGCTCCATTTCACCAGCGGCGTCGTCACCAAACTTTTTTTCGAGCATATCTGCCGCTGGAGCAGTAGAGCAGCAGGCGCGCCGCGGCAGCCGACCCAAGTGCTGCTGCCAAATTCAGAAGGGGCTGATAAAAAAGACGGTTTGTGAAGCTACCTAGACATTCTGGGGTGAGAGCAAGAGAGAAGTAGCATGAGAAAAGGGGGAGGTCCTTCCACGGGCACAGTGTGCCACACGAGCGGCGCAGTACTCCTACCACGCCACGCAGCCAGTTCCGGGTCGCAGCACCGTGCACTCATCAGAGGCTGACAGCACAGATATGAACGCGTATAGAAGCCGGGGGAGGGGTTCAGTGTCGCTACGGACGGTGAAGGCATGGTGGCTAGCGCGCTGGGTCCACGAGGAGACCTAGGCATTACCGGTGCTAGCGACACAGCCGGGGGAGCGGGGCAGCCATGTACGCTACCGCGCACCGCAACAAAGCGTCACTGCGCGTCTTCTACCCCGTGCGACGGCGAAGGATTTTCAGCTACGCATCACAGCTTACTGCGCTACAAACATGAGGTGTTGGAGGAGCAAATCTACGCGAAGCTGGCAGCCAAGTTTGAACACCGATTCAAACTGCTCAGGGGTATTGCAGAGTATGACAAGCGGCGCGCGAGACACGAAAATGCTGGCCGCGAGCACTGGTAGAAGCAGCAGTGCGGAGGCAGTAGGTGCACCTACCTCGGTGTGGCAGCTGCTGGCCCCCCGAGACGCAGCCTGACAGTCCGCCGCTGGCAACCGCTGGCGTCGGGCACTCGCAAGAACATCTTCGCAATGGAACGACAAGAGGATATCCCAGAGATACAGAACCTCCTGCGGATCGAGCAGGCCAGCGAAACCCGAGAGCATCCACCGCACCGCCAAGCGAAGCGGCGGCACACGCAGTCGTTCGAAGGCGTGGATACACGCCCGTGGAGCGAAGTAGGTCACCAGATGCTCGAAAAGAAGGCAGCAGCGCAGCAGTTCTGGCGTAGGGCCCTGGATGCGGCACCACAACTGCCCAAACATCGCGGATGCCAGTTCGTACTGCTCGCAGGTATCACCCGTGACGTAGCAAATGGGTGCAATGAGCAGCGAGGAGGCAGTGATGGGAAAGAAGCCACACGGCGGAGCGATTTGGATGGTGGGATCTTCCTGCGAGTCGAGAAACGAAAGGTGGGCGTAGTAAGTCAAAAGCGGGCATTGAAGGTGTAACAGCATCTTAGCCAGCTGCTCCTCCGGAACACCACGGTCGGCAACCAGTGTAGCAGCAATGACGTCGGCATCGTCTTCATGAATGAAGTACCGGTCGCTGTCACCTACATAGCGCTTCACATCTGCCTTCATCACAGTCTGCATCGCTTGCGCGACGGCACCCTGCTCACGGCTTGCATATTCACGCAGTGAACGGCGGCGGACCTTGTCACGGCTCCTCCTCGTCGCGAAAAAAATAAGCGCCGTGACGTCTCCGTAGTAGCGATTGTTCTGTAACTCAGTGTGCGGGCGGAGCGGCGACTTGGTAGCTGAGTGCAGTGGAATGCGCAGCATCCGAGCATAGTACAGCCGGCGAAGGCTCGGGCAAATGCCGGTTCGCAATGCGGATATCAGTATGGAAGGCTCCTCCCCAGCCTGCAGCAGGCACATGAGCTGATCCTCGCCGAAGACCGTTGCGGTGCCACCCAGGTGCGTGTGTTCCACACGTCGAAAGATGCTTGGATTGAAGCACGCGAACATCTCTCGCAGCTGTCCAATCGTTGGGATCAGGTCCGCGCGCACCGCCATTAACTCCTCCACATGGCTACCGAAGCAGCTGAAGAAGCCAAAAGAATCCATCCGATCATCCAAGTAGGCCGACCCTACAAGGTGCGCCGTATCAGCCGGGATGTACCGCAAGTACATGCGCTGCTGCGTTGTCGCGGAGTTGACTCCCTCGATCAATGCCGAGAGAAGGTCGTCCGATGTGGGCATGGCGCAAGACACCGCATCCGCCTCGACGGCAGCCTTGCACTCATCGTCTGAGGTACTATCATCGTCGTTGTCATCGTCAACGGCATTGAAATCACCACGGGCATCGTTGATGGCTTGGCGCGAGGGTAGCACCCCAGATCTAGCGGCCGAGGCATGTGGAGCCGGCTGAGACACAACCTTCACTCTGCTCATTTCCGCTTCCGCGCGCTGAATCTGCTGGAGGCGCACCGATAGCTGTGAGCTCCATAGTATGCGGGCCTCACCTAAAACATCAGCGTACAGCGTCAGCGCGGCAGCAGGCTGCGAAATGTCCGTGGCCTGTTGATAGTCCATCCCGTTCGGTGCTACTCGTGCGGTGGCGATATCCCCAGTCGACGTCGTACAGCTAAAATCGTACCCAGCAGCACCAACTACGTCAAGCAGCGCCACCCATGCAGCGTTCTGCTTCTCAAGGTGGTCATTCAGCGCCGCGGAGAGGACATCAACTCCTTGCGAGAGAATCTCGGCACCCACCAAGGCATCGGCAGCACCGGGTGGTTCCTCGGCTGCCACAGCGTCCCGCACTTTACGTGGCGCCAATACACTTGATGCTTTCCCACCCGTCACTCCTGGCGCCTGCGTGCGGCTCGCGGGGCGGTCCCAGTGCTGCTTAAAAGTCGACGAGTACGACAGTGCACTCACATGGTGAGGATTCAGTGCGGTTGCGCGCCCCTGTGGCTGTGGCCTCATAGGATCGCTGTGACAGCTGCGAGTGGGTTGGCCTCCCGCTCTGTCTCCATGAAACGTAGCAAGTAATGACTTCGCGCTCGGAATTCGATGGGATGGCACGGTGGATGGTGTATCTCGTTGCCCTGGCGCAACGTTGCCTGGGCGGTGCATTGAGGATCTAGCTAGAAGCTCTCGAAAAGGATGCGAAGATGGCGCACACGCTTGTGTGTCAGCAAGGAGGGAGGTACGGTGGTGCACGGACGACGTATCCAAGAAAGGTGTAAGTGTGCATTGAGTGCAGGACCTGCAGCACTTCAGACTGCGCTCTCTGCCCAGCCAGTCGCTGGGAGGTATGTCCAGACTCGTTCTCATCATATTGGCCACCTTATTGGCCAAGAATGTCTGGGTGGAGAGAAGAAGGTCTCAGGAGAAAGGCACTTGGGTAGTGCATTCACCCTCTCTCCCTTTCACGCCAACCCCCCCCCCACCCCCTCTCACATCATTCCTCATACGCACTCGCATACAGCCAAAAAACACGACCCGTGGAGCGTTAAGCACATCACGGCTAGTGTGAACGTGTCTGGGGTGGAGTGGGGGAGGGGGGGGGGAACACTTGGCTTGCCTTTTAGCCTATTGCACTTCCGTGCTAGAGTTCCGGTAGGAGCACTTGCTACTTCACCCTTTTTGACAAAGCTGAAGACCTCATCCCTTCACAAGAGGACGCAGCGAGATGAAAGTGCTGTACTGGCGTGGGCCAGCAAAGCGGTGCGCAACTCGAGAAAACGCGAGAGTTCCAGCGGCGAGGGGGAAGGCATGAATGAAGGCGGGCAGATGGGTCCCGGCCACGGTCAGCATGCTAGGTGAGGCCAATGGTGTTATTTAGAAAGTGGACACCCTGTGACACGCTCTGCCTCCCTAATCATATCCTTGAACGTGAGCAGGAAGTCCTGTGCTTGCTCCTGCGTGCACTGAAATCCAAACCGCAGCTCCTCGTCACCAGTCGTGTCATCCCTGGAGACTTTTCCGCCGGTTGGGGCGGGGGCGGTACAAAACAGGTTGAAGTCCAGCACGGGCAGAGAGCGGCCTGCCGGCACTTGCGTCCGGTCACCGAGCTCGTGAGCCAGCGCCCACGTCATGCCCGTGGCGTACGGCAGAAAGCCATCCATGCACCCGTTGATGAGGCCCGCGTCAATGTCTTCCTGCAGCACCGGAAAGTTTCGGTCAACATCTGGGCCAGTGGTCTTCACCGGCGCCACGCCTACCGCCCCATTTGCCGAGCTCAACAGCTCCTGCAGCGTCCGCTTCGCTGCGTGTGAGTCGATCACCTCCGTCTCCGTCGAATACCTGCCGAGGTGCGTGACTGCGCTGCTGAAACACTGGATGAGCACTTGCGCCTTTTCGGACTGCACAGCGATGGTGCCGAGGACGTCCTTTAGCGAGCTACTTGAGAGACCTTTTCGGAGCACCTCGCCAAACAGCAGGGCCACCGCGTCCACTGCCGGCCCAGCCGTGCTGGAGCTGGCGAGGATCGGGGCGAGGGCCTCCGTGTAAGGCAGCGTGGCATCCCCGCTCACAACTTTGTCTCCCGAGCTCTTTCGCTTCTTGCCCTCAACGGCGCTTGGTTCATCCGCTGCCACGGCGCTGCCCTTCGGTTGTAGTGCAATTTTCAGCAGCATGGCCAGGCACACATCGGCGATGCAGACCAACTCAGGCGATGGCGATGCGTTGATGGCACGCACTACGCTCTTAGGCATCTGGAGGATAGCGGTCGACATAGTGCGGAAATGAACCAATACGATAATTACCAGAAAACCTGTCACTTCAACCGGCAGCGCGTGATGCGGGCGTGTTCAGCAATCCTTGATAAGGGCAGGCGGGATTCAGGAGGAATGTGTGAGTGTATGTGTGTGAGGGGGGGGGGGGATGGGAGGTGGGCGCGGCTCTTCACCGACAGTGGTTTGTGAGCTGCAGTAAAAATTCCCTGCTGCGACAATCGGGATTGAAGACCACGCGGCGGCCCTCCACATACGTGCGATGATAGGCTGTGAGTAACGAAGCACAAGTGCACACAGAATGTGCGATGGGTCACCCCCTGATATCCCTATTGGCACCGGTACTCTCGTGAGACCATCCTGAGGATGATCATACTACCCTAATGCACGTGGGGTAGGCATCGGTTGAGCACTGGAAGTGACGAGGTAGGGCACTGTGGAGAGGCGAGTGAGGGAGGGAAGGGAGAGAAGGTGCGGGGGCCCAGCCTTCATCCCGGTGCAGTGAGTCTACCCAGCGACAGGCCTGCGAAAAAAAAAGGGTCAATGGCCTAGGGAGTCACATTTGTGGTCCGGCGGTCGGTACAACTCCGTCTCCCCAGCTGCTCGTGCCACCTGCCCAGCTTTTTGGGCCGCAGCTCTACCACAATGCTGTAGCGCACCTTCGCAGGTGAGGCAGAGGAGGTGAAGGCACCACCGGACGCATCCATTTGCCATCCGTCACGTACTCGATGCAGCACATGCGGGAGGCGACCGGCGGTCAGCGCATCAGTGAGCGTACCGCAGAGAATGATCGTGTCCCCGCCTAGCATCAACTGTTGTGATGCCTGAGGTTGCGCCACCTGGTTGAAGAAAGGCACAGGTAGCCATTCAGTTGCCACCCCGTGCTGCTGATGGCGCGAGCTGCTCACTGCAGATGCGCCATTGGTGTCCGTCGCAGGGCTACGACGCCACGTGTCATGCGGTGCGCAGCACGTAGGCCCGTGAAAGGGGAATAACAATTCGCCGCCCCCATGCACCTCCAAACCCGCCGCAGAGGCTAGAACGAGGGCGGTGCACCAGCCTGGGTCGTAGTGGGGCCGGCAGCCACTACCCGTGTGGTACGCCCACACGCGGAGCACTGAACCACTCTCGTTCTGGGTGAAGATGTCGTGCGCCAGCGCCGGTGAGAGCCCCTGGGGCCCAGCGGTCTCGGAGGCTACCACCTCTTTGAGAAAAGCATGGGCAGCGCCCTGTAGACCATCGCAGATTCGCAGTAGGGGCGGGGGTAGCAAAGCCCTCAATGGGCCACATTGTCCACGTAGTTCGGCGAGTGGCATAGACAGTTCTACCTTGCCAGGCTGTCTCGAAGTCCGCTCACGAGGGTACAGGAAAGGGGCATACCGTGACGACGCCGCCTCCTGGCCGCCGGTGGGAAAAAACACGCCCCATTCTTCTATGGCAGCGTATGCAGCAGCGATGTCGGGCGGCGAAAACAGCCGCAATGATTTCAAGCCATGCATACAGCACTTACTTCTCGTCGACTTCGTGATCACCCGGGGGCTCAGCCCCGCACTACTCGGCACCATACCAGTCCACAGTATGAAAAAAAACAACAGCGGTGGTGGACCAGAGGTCGCAGATCACGATGCAGGTAAGAGGGAAGGTGGAGAGGGAGGGGAGCGGAGGGTACAGCTGCCGGACCACGAGCAGCAGCAGCTGCAGTAGCCGTCCGGCGCACTCAGAAGCTGGCCCAGCATTGCGTTGGAGAGTTCCACACCCCCGTCATCAGGTGTCACTCGCAAGGCAGTCGCCAGCACTGCTGGATGGGTTGTATGGTAGGGGATGTGGAGGCCGCAGCCCTAACGGTGGGAGTGAGAGACTAACGCAGTCACGTGCCGCGGCCAACGCACGGCGGCACCTTACCAAGCACCGGCGCACACGCACCAATCGTGGCTTCCATAGCCTGTTGCGGAAATCGGTGAACGGAATAAGAGAGAGAGAGAGAGAGTGATGGAAGAGGCCAGTAGGGGTAGGAGAGCGGGGCCAATGATCGACCCCTCTCTGACCTAACCCTGCTGCGCATTGCTCTGGTGGATGGCCTGATTCCCGGCTGTGCTATGCCGCTAAAACACCGAGTGAAACATGTTGTTGTTGCGGCAGATGTACGGGCCGTGCTCCTCATATTGCGCCTTGGTCTTGGCAAAATGCTCGAAATCGGGGCTGGAGCCGAGAATGCTGCCCCCGTACCACACAGCATAGCGTTGCCGAGCGTGGGAAATGACGTTGACCTCGTACTTCACCTCACGGGTCGGATCCCCGGCCGCGTCCATGATCCGCTTGGCGCGGCGGTCGACAATTGTGCGGAGATCCTTCTGTAGCCGCTTGTCGAACTTCGGAAACATCGTCGTCCCGCCGGAGAGGACGATATTGCGATAGAGAGGGCGGCGGCAGTCGATGGGGCACGACCAGATCGCCTGGTCGATAATCTCTGGCAGGGGAGTGGTCCACTCGCTACTAAATATTTCTGGGTGGAAAAAGATCTCTGGCCCAAGAAACTTCTCATAGCCGACATCGATGGTGTAGGGCTTCCCCGTCCTCGGGTGGACCTCCGTGTGCCTGGTCACGTGCTTTCGGATGTCGCGGTCGTACAAGTCGAACTCTTGGGCGATGTCGCGGGCGATGTAGCAGTACCGCTCCTTCACCCGCTGCGCGACCATCAGCGCGTCTTCGGATGCGACTGGCTCACACCGGTCACGCAGCCGCTCGAGGACGAAGTTCGTCACATCGCGCCCCGCGAGGGGGATATGGTGGATCGCCTGATTGATGACAAAGCCCTCGACGATGGGGATCACGTGGGTCACGCCGGCGCCCGAGTCGATCACCAGCCCAGTGTCCATCCCGTTCACTCCAAGCGCCTCCGCCCTCTCTGACGTCCATGCCGCGCGCAGAGCAAGCGCCCCCTGTACGGCAATATGCAGCTGCTTGACTCCGAACGTCTCAAACATTACCTCGGCCGTGTACTCGCGGTTTTCGGGGGGGTTCGCTGGCGGCTCGGTCAGCACGACCCCGTAATTCTCCGGCTCCACGCGGAGGTACTTGTAGAAGCAGTGCTGCCACATGCGCTCCATCTTGTTCCAGTCCTCTACGATACCGTGCTTAATGGGATACGATACCTTGTACGAACCCGCCGCGGCCTCAGCGTCGTGGCCGATCAGGAAGTCCAGGTCGCTAAAGACGTCGGCACCACGTCGCCCCCCACCCC
>PGOM01000016.1:189727-201198 GCA_002921335.1 Paratrypanosoma confusum | reverse complement strand
AGTGGCACCGTCTAGTGTTTGGGGCACGCGAGAGCGGGCGGGGATAGGAGGTGGGGAGGGAGGGCACACCTTCCACGCCACGTCGGGTTGCCGGGAGCTCAGCGAGGGGTAGGAAAGCGGCCACCACCACGAGCGATACACACCAGCCGGCGACAACCCCCGCGATAAGCGCTCCTGGCGCCACGCTCGCACCTCTTGCCTGACGCACAACTCGTAACCGCGTCGTCCGAGTCAAGCGCCGCTACGCCACGACGGCAAACACAGCGAGAAAAAAAATCGATTTGTACAGCGTCGCCAATGGCTCCGAAAGACAGGCGCAGTCGGCTTCTCTTCTCCACTAACTCCGTCCCCTTCTCTCTTTCTCTCTTACTTCACTTCACTTCACTTCACTTCACTGTGCAACTCGCTGCTCAGTTTCCACACGAGAGAGTCAGCAAGTGAGCCACGTGGCCGCTACAAGTGTGGGGTGAACGATAGCTGCTCTGTATGTGATCCACCGTCTCCCCACAGGGCTCAACGCGCGCGTATCACTCCACAGGTCTTCACCATCGTCACGGCTCACCGCCCAACCCACCTTACCAGAGGTAGCGTCCTCGCCAGCTGGGGAGCGCTAGGCACACGACTTCTCGCTTCGCAGACTAGAGAGTGCCGGGTATGCGACGTCTTGCAGGAGCTGAGGGAGCAACTGCAACGCACACGGGACGAATATTTCTGACGACCGGATTGCGAACGTTGCCGGCGAGGGAGTGGAGGGAGAAGGTCGCCGTGCGCACCCTGCCCACTGAATTCTCGCTACCACAGCTACGTTCGGTTCCATCGCAAGTTAATGCGGTTGTGCCCCGTCCTCCACCCACCCGCAAGTGCGCTAACTCAGGCTACCACACTGAAGCTCTTCACTGCCCCAAGGTCGAATGCTGAGTCGCAATCGCAAACTCCAGCTTTCCGAGAGGAGCGCCCGAGGGTGCACGCTAGGCGGTGAAGCGTGCCGCACCTCAGGCGCAGCACTTCCGAAGCGAACAGAGGCCCTCGGTCCAACCCCCCACCCCACCCCCAACCGAGCTAACCACCCCCTCGTCATTCAAACTTTCGCACACACACACACACACACACACACACACACACGTTCGCACGCATGAGCAGGCAAAGCACTGCTGAAGAAGAGAAATGAGCTCTTTTCTTTCGCAGCGTGGTGGTGGTAGTGTGGCAAATAATTTTTTTTTAACTTTGGCCACGTCCAGATCCCGACACAGCCAAAACTCTGTGGAATGGCCACCTCTAACACGCACTCGAGCCACGTTTCCCCAACCGTGTCAGGCTGACTACTCTTCTTTCGCTGAGCGCGAGCGTCCTGCTCGCGTCGATGGCGGTTTAGCAGCGTCTTTGTTGGATAGAGACCGAGAAAAACATCGCCCCATGCGCTGAAAGACATGGATGCCCACGGCATGCCCGAGAAACGTCAGCGCGACGAGCAGTGGGATGACATACAGACGGTAGAACGGGGTGGAAAAGCTAGAGGTGCCCACGGGCGACGACACCGCAGCGCCCCCTGCTTGGGAGGGCTTCGGTAGCAATGGGCGTGGCGGGTACAGCTGGTAATTGAGGTTTAATCCCGTGAGGTATGCAATGATTGCGTACCAGAAGACGTTGATGTGTGTGGCGACCGCAGTTGCGTGCAGTTCGAACGCAGCGGACAGTGGCAGCAGCTGGTGGCATAGCGCGTAGAACCACGGCAACACCACCAGGAGGGCGTGGTGAAGGTAAAATACCAGCGCTTCCACTCGCAACTGGTGGTCACTGTGGTCAGGCGCTGCCAGCGCTGCTGTTGGAGCCCACCAAAACGAGACGAGCAATGTCGCAACATATACGCGCCGGTTGTACCGACGCACAAGGTCCAGCTCGCCACCCTGCGCTCTCACGGAAGCCGTTGGCAGCAGCACATAAATCCATCCAAGCGTAATCAGGTGGCACGGCATCAGCAGCCATCCAAGCTGGATGAACGGAGTGGGACGAATCGCCTTGAACACCACCTGCGACAGCCAACAAAAAACAAGGATAACGCCAAAAAAGCCGTTCAGCACCCGCAGGCCCACGTGGGCGGCAACAGATGCACTGCCCGGTGCTCTGGATCCATAGATGGTGCGTGGTGATGTATAGAGGCTCTCGGGTCGCTGGATTGCCGTTGCATAATACCCGCGGCTCAGCACGGCGAGAATCATCACCACAGTGTTTAGGAGGATGAATTCAAATAGGTTCTCCTTCGGCGATCGGAACCAGAAAAGGTCGGGTGGCGATGGGCCCCAGCGGAGGCCGGTTCGAGTGCAGAGCACTTCAAAGGCGTAGGCCGTGTCGTCAGGGACCCACGCCTCTATCAGAGTACGAAGGTCCATGTTGGGTGGATCGCTTTAATCGTCAGCGGAACATGGGCTGCAAAGGGGAGAGGGGGGGGGGCGGGGGCAGAAGTCACATGGTACACCTCTGATGTGCCGACGAGGGTATTAAAAAAAATGAACGCGTGGAGAGTGCGCACCCGGTTACTTCGCAGTGAAGAGGGAATAGCCGACGCGAGCCGACGGGGCAGGCTGCCGCGCCTCGTGCGACCCACTGGAACGACGAGCTAGCCGGGCCCACCGGGGTATCGCCACGTCCACTTGCGCAAGCGCGCAGCTAAGCGCGCTACTATCCCGATTCGGGCAGCGCACGAGGGTGGAACCCTCTACTCACTGCCAGTCCCCGCACACCGGGACCCCGTCCAAGTCACCCGCCCACTCGCTGTAAAGCTTGCCAACTCCTTTCGCCACCGGCCGTCGTGCGACCACCCTCCCCTCAGTCCTGCTCCTTGCCACACCATCAGGCAGTCTTACTCCAGCACTTCCTGGCACCCCCTGCAACTCTGCAGTAGCAAAGGCGACGGGGGGGGGGCTTTCGCGGGTGAAGAAAGGCGTGTACTTGTGGAGGCTGCTGGAAAGGGAAGGGGTAGGCGAGAGTGAGATCCCGCCTACGCACAATCTTCGCGTCCGCCGCAGCGAAGCGGTTCTGCAGGTACTGCCAAGTGTGGCACAGTGGCAATGGATTAACCGTGGTTCCCTTTTTCTCACTTAAGGTTTTGGGACTCCCGCTCGAGGGCCTCTAGCTCTGCCTGCAGTCTCAGAATGTCTTCGTCTAGCGACGCAGCGGTATCCTCGTCGGCCACCACTCCATCTGGGCCAGCAAGACGGCTAGCCTCCGCGCCTCCAGTGAGCTCGCTACCCGACCCAGCAACGCCTTGAGTGCTATGCGCTGCATTGCGCTCAGCATTCTCTTCTAATGGGTAGAACAAGCCGTCGACCACCGACTGCTTGTACCACGTCTGCTCCCCCTTTAGATAACGTGAGCAGTTCTCGTCCACCTCCGAAAAGCCGAGCTTGGCGGCGTTCTCCAGAGCGTAAACGGCACAGTCCTTCCGGTCTACACGCAGGCATGCTTCGAGGAAGACCACAAACGTCTCTTTGGGATCCTCAAAGCGAATATTGTGCAGGTTCCGGCACTGACTAAAGAGTTGCAGCGCATAGCTGAGGTCGAGGGGGCGCTCCACAAGGTCGAGGGCCGTGTGAAGGTCGTCGGGGGTAGGCCGCTCTTTTCCCTGAAACGTGTTGAATTTCCGCTGCCACTCTAGAACGTACTTCTCGAGCGGAGACTCGGGGTTGTCCAGCCTCGAGCGCCGCATCGCGTGACGCTTTTTACTGAGCCAAAGTGGCTGGTGAGCCATGCACTTTGGGCGCACGTACGGACGGTCCAGGCCACCTAACCAGGCCTGGTACAACATCTCTGTACGCTGGTGGTCAGGCTGCTGGATGACCGTGTAGATGCGCCAGTTGTCGACGTTCTTGAGGAACAGCATCCAGTACGGGCGGCGATAACGCAGGGACGCGGCCAGCAGGCGACTGGCGTGCATGGCTGAGCTGCCAACGTCCACGACACAGCACACACACACACACGCACACACACAAAGTCTTCCGGAAGGATCTTTCTTAATCTTCGACTCAAAGTGCGAGTCAGTCGCTGATGCAGCGGGTGTAGCGAGGAATGTGAGGTGAGCGAGGAGAGGTAGGGAGGTGAGAGAAGGGAGGGGGACGCATCGCACAACGTGGGATGCAGGTGCAGGTGTAGCGTTAGCATGGCTTACGAAGGCGCTGTACAGCGTCTGGGACAGGCTCAATGGTGGCGCCTGCGGTGCTGATGGACCTCATCCTCAGCCCCCCGTGCCACCATTGCATCTGGGGTGGCAGACAAGCACTTCGCTCCACTTCTCTTCCGCAGACAAACGCTATCGGCCACTGCGACCAGCTGATGTGCCCAGCGCGTTCATAAGCTCTGCAGAAAATCCATGTGCCTCTCCCGTTCTTTCCACTCGGCCAACGCAAAGGATGTTGCGTGTCAAGACGCAGACCATAGGCAGTGGGCCGCGGGCCTCAGGTGCCGCCCTCAGCCTCACTCAGGGCCCTCTGCAGTCGCTCAGAAGCTGCAGCCACTTCAGCCTCAAATGCCCTAAAAGCCGCGGCGCGGCGCTCGGCAGTACGCATAACAAAGTCAGTTCCAGGTGCGGTCACTTCAGAATCAGTTGGCAACTTTGGTGGTCCACCGCTGGTTGCTGGGTCGGTCACCGGCGTGCGAGTGAGCGGTAGGGGCGGTGGAAGTGGCTCCCCAACTGCTCTTGCTCCCTCGAGCGGGGGGTGAGCGTCCTCAACAGACACGCTAGGGTGGAACTCGGCTGTGGAGGAAGTGGCCTGCGTTGCAGTCACTACCACCGGAGGCGGGGCCGGCACGGCCGCCATCGCCTGTTTCACGTCCACGAGGTCAGTGGCTTCACCCGTGGCCTCCTGGGCTCCCGGGGAACTGGTGCCACCGCAACTACTATTACTGCTACTGCTTTCATCGGTGACGTCATCGGCCATCCCAAGTAGCACGTCACGATTTAGCGAGAAGCCAATGACCCGGTCTTCCTCATCGCCAACGGCTGTACGGAGTAAGGCATTGAAGTGGGCACGCCTCGGATGGGTGGAAATACTGGCCCCAGAGACTGAGGTTCGGGATTTGTTGAGTGCCTGCGGCCACAGCGCCTCGCGCCGCGTACTCCACTTCGGGCCCAAATTCTGCTCCATGCGATGCAGCAACTCACCCATTAGCACGAGGCCCAGATGCGGAAAGCGAAGAAACAGCTCCGTCTCAAAGAGGTGCGACCTGAGAGCGTCCACGGGAAAGCCCAGCTCCGCACGCAGCTGCCGCTGCACTGTGCACATACATTGGTACTCGGCTTGCCGATCGCGCTCCTCCTCACTAATGGAAGCGGTGGAAGTATCCGACGCGCTGGCGCTTTGGCCGACCGATGCGTCTTGCTGAGGTGGGTCATGAAACCAGAAAAGAAGCGCCGTCTGCGCCTCAGAAGCCAGCTCGCGAGGTTGGCGACCCAGAGGGCCCTCTGCGTGGAACAGCTCCATGAGAATCGTGAAGGCAAGGTCTTCATCAAACTCGCGGCTGATCAAATGCAGCTGCGGCACCTGGGCGGCAAGGCATCTCAACCGCGGGGCCGCTGATGCCCAGTCTGGTGGGGGATCCACGCTCCCCGATGGGGCTTCTGCGAAGGTCGCCGGCTGCGGTGGCGCCGGTGGTGGTGGTGGTGCTGCTGCTGCTGCTGGGGTCACGGGCGCCGGGACAGGTGGTCTCGCAGCGCTCCGGTCGAGCTCCATCCGGCAGTACGGGCAGCTGGACTGCTTCTCAAACCACCGTCGCAGACAGAACCGGTGGTAGCAATGTCCACACGGTAGCCGCTTGCAGCGCGTCTCGTCCTCCATCTCGTCGTAGCAGATGGCGCAACGGCGATCGCGATCCAGGTCCACGGGTGTCGCGTCCTCGAAGTGGTGGTCAATGTTGAGAGCCATGCGCACGTATTTGACCATATGACGGAAGGAGTTCACACCTTTCTGGATATGTTGTGACAGCGGTCGCATCAGGTAGAAGGGGAAGTCAGACTTTGCGTACATCAGCGCGACGCAAACGATGAACTGAGCAGATCGCACCACGTTGAGCACCACTTCCAGCATGAAGAGGGTAGCCGAGACGTTGTCTCTCTGGAAATCGAAAAATCGGGCCAGCTCGATGATCCCCCGTCTCAAGACGATGGAGAATACGATCATCACCATATGGTTGAGCTCAAGCAGCTGGAGTACGTACATCGGCATACTCACGATGGAGAGGACGTTGAAGATATACCCCGCCAAGATAATGTCGATCACAAACACGGCTGACAGAAATGAAAGCTGCCGCACCTTCTCCAGTTTGGGTATGGTTTCGCTGGTCCCCAGGTGCTCGGAGCGTGCCTCCGCGAGGAGGTGCAGCATCTTGAGGCCACTAGTGAAAATGAGCATCGCGTACGTGGGGTACGTCACATTGATCTGGTGGTACGATATCCCAATAAACGTCTCGAGAACGTGAAAAAAGAGTTGCTCCCGTAGCAAAATCCGCTCGGTGGGGCGAAGTGCCCCAAAGAAGATGAAGCGAATGACCGTAAACATCAGCATCAGCACGCACACGGCGGCATTCAAGATCACGATGTTGAAAGCATTGGAGTTGGTCAGTGCCACGACCGTGGGAAAAAACTCCCTGTAAACGCAAGAGTAGTCGTACACGAACAGACCAGCTATCGCGATGCTCACCGCGATGTACGTGTAGTAGTTGGCCAACCGGGCGAGCATTGCGGTGGCTTCCACGTGCTCAACAAGCACCGATAGCGATGCTAGGGGGGGGGGGGCGCCGCACTTGCGCGTCGTCCGATCGATGGGTAGATCCCAGGTTGCACAGGCTGTGTAACGGTCCACCCGAGAGCAAAAGAAACGTGACAGTGAGAGGGGCTGAAGCCGTCCGCATCGCTCACTGCACGGCTGTGGATGTTGGGAGAGGTGGGGTTGTACACCATGGCGCATCATGAAAGATTGAGGCAGCGGCTGGGCTCGGCTGGCTTGCAGAGCCGCGCCCCTGCATGTCCCTTGCGACCCCAGTGGCCCGCACGGCACCGGCGCCGGTTGCACCCCCTCCAGCGCAGTCCGTACCTTCCCCGCCCACCGCATCGTCTCGTCTTCGCCCGACACCACCATCCCCAGCACCGTCCTCAGCCGGGCGCTCGCGCATGCCCCGAGACTGTCAGCCTCGCGGCTTCATGAAGGCCGAGAGTATCGAGTAGCTCTCGCGCTGCTGCTGCGCCCTCTCCTCCCGCTCGCTCATAGCTGCCGCACGCTGGGTCACGAGAGACGGTAGCCCCGCCATTGACGCAACCTCCACGCCGAAGCTTGACGGTGTAACACCAGGGCAAGGTCGATACGTGAAAGTGATTGACCGCGCTCGGCTCTCACCACCAGGCTGCGAGTCACTGGCACCGTGGTCCGTGAAGCCCATGAAGTAGCATTCCACGTTCGGGCACCGGCCGTGGCGGTAAGGCTCGCAGAGGACAGAGTAGTGCGTTACAAAGATGGTCGTCGCTTTATTGCCGCGCAAGAATTGTAAAGTCGCGGCTGCCACAGCGATACCGTCGTAGCTGCTCGTTCCTCGGCCAAGCTCGTCCATGAGAACCAGCGACTGGGAAAGAAGTGGTGACCGCAAAATGCGGCTCGTCTCGTGCATCTCGGTCAGGAACGTCGACGCCCCCTCAAGGATGGCGTCCTGGGCGCCCATGCGGCAGAAAATAGCAGCAAAAAGCGGGAGTGTCGCACGTTTGGCCGGCACAAAGCTTCCAATTTGCGCAAGTACTACGATGCACCCTACCATCCGCATCAGCGCCGACTTGCCTCCCATGTTTGGTCCCGTTAATATCCACGCCCCGCCGCGGGTAATCGTCACATCACATGCGACGTAAGCCCGATCGCCTTCGTCGCACATTCGCCGCTCAAGAACAGGGTGGCGCGCACCCTCCAGGACGATGGCAGCGGCGTCCTCGGTCACTTCAGGGCACGAATATCCGGGTGACGACGCAAGTCTCGCGAGGCTTGCAAGCGCATCGATTTCGCCCACCGCTGCGACAACCGAACGCGCCACGGCCAGTGGGGAGTCCAAGGAGCAAGGGTTATCCTTCGCCTCATCCACCCCAGCGTCCGCGACGGTAGAGCGACCGGTGAGTGCCAGCTGCAGCCGAAGCCAATGCTCACGGGCGGCGATCGCCATACGCTCGCGGGTGGCGCAGAGCTCGACGTTGAGGTCCGCAATCCTTGGTGTGTGGAAGCGTACGTTCGCCTTCGTGCGCGTGAGCACCGTCCATGAGCTCGGGGCGCGCTTCGCACAGCCTTGCGGAACGTCGATGACGAACGGAGTGCCGCTGATTGTCTTGAACTCCAGGTCATTCATTCCCAGTTCCTGGCGAACGGCCTGCAGCTCGACTTGCAGCTTCTGGATCGCACTCGCCTCTGCCATCAGCAGCTCAGCGATCTCCGCGGGACAGTTAGCGCCGCTAACACTTCCACCCTCATCGCATTTCGAGCGCGTCGTAAACAGCTCCAACGGGGTCGACGCCACCGACGTGACCTCTTCCTTGTGGTCAGCGAGAAAGCTGCGCACATTGTCTCCAGCAAGTTGATCACAGAGGTGATGCAGCAAGCCACCACCCAACGCGTCGCTCGTGGCCTGCTTTTGCAAGCGCGCACGAACTTGAACTACCGAGCGGTGCGCCACGTCAACCATGCGTAACAGTCGAATGTATTCGGCCACGGTCCCCCGCTGCGTTTGCAGCCGAGCAAACACGGCCTCCTGGTCGCCAAACGCGCTGCATTCCTTTAACAGCATCAGGCAACCGCCTCCGTCGACGCCGCGCAGCAGGGAATTGACGGCGCCCTGCCTGGCGCGAATACATGTGACGCTTGCCAGCGGGGAAGCAAGCCAGCTGCGTAGCTGACGGGCCCCCATGGCCGTAACGCTCTGATCGAGCAGCCAGAGTAGTGAGCCCTCCGCGCCACGACCACACGCGGCGCTGGCCCCTGAATGCGTTGAGCTGAACACGTCCAAGGCCCGCAGCGTCGTCCCTGGCATCTCCAGCGGAACCGCTTTCGTCCCCGCAACGGCCACCGCACCACGTCTGCCCGCTGCACCCACTTCTGGCGCAGCAGATGAGGCACCAGCAGGAACCTCCACTGAATGATGCCTCTCAGCGAGGACGAGTCGGTCGAACACATCTGCAACCCCGTAGGGAACTAGAAATGCCCGAATCGCTTCTTCCAGCGAGGGGACCGGGCACCCCGGTCCCGAGGGGGGACGAGCGAGGGAGAGCACCGCGCTGACGTTGCAGTTGTCCTCTGAGCCATGGTCCGACGGGCCGTAGTTCAGCGGGAGCGCCAGCTCCAGTGTCCGAGCGAACGGCCGGCTCAAGCTCAGGTGGTTGGTGCTTGGCACCGCTCCTCCCTTGCCCAACTCGTTGGCGCACTCGTGATTCACGAAGACAACCACGTCTGCAATGGTGTGTGAGCGCAGGATATCCTCTAGCTCGAGCTCACTTTCGGCCCGGAAGAGTGAGAGGCGCGAGCGAAGAAAGCTAACGAGGCAGCCCTCGAGGTACGGGCCAGGGATCACGGAGTCACCCTCAGTCTTCGGGCTGCCGGTCACGGCGCAGCTGCGGTGCACCTCGCGGAGGAACAGCATATACAGATCGGAAGACTCACCGCGAGAGCCTCCGTCAGCGCTAGGCACGTCCACCGCAAATTCACCTTCCTTTGTCTCGGCACCTTCACTCCCTCCCTCGGGCCCATCTGCGTCATCATCATTTCCGGCCCCACCGTCCTCGGCCACCGCCGCGGAAGAGTCGGACAGCTTCGTGGCCGCAGCACCGGCACCAACGGTGCTGTGCAGCGTCACACGCTCACCGGGAAGAAGCGTCGAGCGGCAGTAAATGCGCGACACACTGCGCTTGAAAACACCTCGCGCACCGCCACCATCCGTCTGACGGAGAGCCGCTGACTCCTGTTGATCTGCAAACGCGACGTGGTAGCCCATCGAAACGAGCCGGGTGACGTACAGGTCACCGCGGATGTAGGGCACGCTAGAGCTTTCAAACGGGGTCGTTGGAATGCACATGATCCCGAGCCGCCGGCTTGCGGTGCGGCTGTCACGACCGTAGAACTTGATGCGATACCCGCACGTGACGAGTAGCATGACATACGGCTCCAACTGCTCCCGCATCCCTACCACCTGTCGCTCCAGTGGTGTCAGCGATTTGGGAAGTGCCGCGAGAGCCTCCTGGCACGATAATAGTGGTCGCTGGCAGACCAGCTCTACCGCCACTCGCACCTCATCGTCATCTGCCGCCTTCGCACGCTTCCTACTTGCCATACGTCGATCGGCTCACTGTACTAAAAATTCGGGCAAAGAAAAAACAGCGCTCCCGCCTGCTCCGCGACGCGTGTAAGACCCTCACCTACCTGAATGGAACGTAAAGTTCACCTTCCATCGTCACCCTCCGAGTCATTAGGACGAAATGAGAATTCGCCAAGGGTGAGGAAGTGGGCGTGGTTGAGGCCTCGGTAAGTATGGAGGTGCCAGGCAAAGGGGCTCAACCACATTCATGCATATTCGCCATCACCGTTCGCTGCTGAGACAGTCGCTCAATGGTTTCTCATGCATTACATGGGAAAAAGCCGTGGGACAGTGGAGAGGCAGGTACGAAAAGAGCGAAAGTGAGGCGTGCGGCAGGCAACCAGTGCTGGATCTGGGGACGGGCGAGAGCGGCAACGCAGGCAAAGAGGCGGCAGTGAACCCAGCGGCGCAGCACGCAGCTCCGCGAGGGTGTGACTATTTTTTGTACATCAGCAACGCCTCCGACAAGGTGCGCCAAAACGTGAGGTGCATGCATCACGGCTGTAGGCCTCATCAGCCACCCACACCTGCCTCCCCATAGATTGCGCTGGTGCAGTGGCAGGGATGCCTGAGCGCACCGGTGTACAGTCAAGTGCGTGACAGCCGCAAGGCGACTAATGCGTGGTGTGGCTTGTCGTCTTAAACCGCGGCTCGTGCTGGTGAACAGCCAGGAGATACTCCTTCAGCTGTTTGTCGGTCCGCACATGATGCACCAAGTTGTTGCGGCGGTCGTCTTCCAGCAGCTCACAGAGTCTCGGGTGGAGATAAGCGCCAGAGTTCAGTTCGCTGCGCGCGGAGGGGGCGTCGCAGTACGGGCTGTAGCAGTTGGTGAACCGTGCGCATGCCGTGCCCGCCGGCCAAATGGACACAGGGAGCCCCGCTGCCGTGGAAGCTACCGCCGTGTCCTGCCCCTCCTCAGATGCTAGCGACGACTTCGACATTTCTCTCACGAGACCAGAGCAAAAAAAAAAGGGGGGGGGGTGGCACAAGCTCAGACAATGAGCCCCTCGCACGTTCTCCAGCCCTTTCAGGGGTTCCTCCTAGGGCGACCTTGGGCAGACTGGGGTGCGTGGCTGTGCGTGTGCGCCCACTGGGGGGGGGGGGGGGGG
>PGOM01000016.1:141506-170365 GCA_002921335.1 Paratrypanosoma confusum | reverse complement strand
GAAGGCGCGCGTGTGTTCCCTGGCTCTGCACTCGCACCTACGTGGGGGCCCAGTTCTCCGTGGTGGCACACTCCGTCAGCCGCTACGTGAATGGTCCATGCAGGGCAAATCAGCGACCGCGGTGGCCGGGCACGTTGCGGCGAGGACCGCGGCAGGTGTGGATCCCGGTGCGGTGCGCGGTTGCCACAAGCCATGTCGCTGAGATACCGCCACACTAGATCACAGGCAGCGATGGTGCGCAACAGTCGGCTGCGACAAGCACCACCACTCTAGGCACGTTCACGCGGCCGCACAACTTTGGCATCGACGGCGCGCGGTCGTGGGGTGGGCAGACAGTCACCCTCTCTTCCTCGCTGTCCCTCTATCTCTACCCACATCTCCCCTTCGTCACCTCCTCTCAACTCTCTAACCATGTATGCATGCGCTGACAGAAGCAGGCCCTCACCCTCCTCCAGTGTCTTCTGTACGTCACCGCTCACAGCTTACCTCCGCCGCGGTAAGCTGTGAGCTTCCAGCCCATCGGCGCTGGGCAAGGGCGATGCGGAGATGGCGAGTGCCTGCGGGTTTATCGATCAGCATGTGCCGTAGGAGGGCATCCCGCTCCTCCCGCGAAAATCCGTTGAAGCGGCTCGGCTCGATGCGCTGGCGTTGCACAACTGGTGACGCCAGAGGGACTCCCGAGGGTCCTCTGCTGCTCTCCAGAGGAACCACATCAACCCAGCAGAGTGCCACGGCCACCTCTGGGCGACCTGTTCGCTTGTCAAGGACCTGATGAAATTGATTTTGCGTGTGATGCCACGGAGGGAGCGGGGTAGCACCGCTCCCTATTTCGGAGGAAGATGGCCCACACCGCGGCTGCCCGAGACCCAGCGGCTCCTTTCGGTGCCGAAACGGGCGAAAATCTTGGTCTCCCGCAAGTCGCTTCGCCGCCTCTGCGCGACGTGCTGCGACACTTCCGAGAGTCTTTGGTTTCTCGTACTTCTGCGGGTTACCCTTGAAGTCAGTGCGGCAACGGTCATTCAGCCAGTGCAACCTCGCAAGGAGGCGGTCTTGCTGCGCCTGGAGCTCGTAGTCGGACATGCTCTGCTACCCCAGCTACTCTCTGGCACGGTTTGGAGCACGTGGCACCGACCGATGAAGGAGCTGCTGCTGTAATCGGCCCCCCTAGACCCTTTTCTCACACCACCACCCGGCTACCCAGATGAACTTCAAGCGCGCCCTATGATACATGGTGCATCGTCGTCCATCGCGTTACGGGCCCATTAGGGTCACACTAACCGCACCGCAGCAGCTGCACCACGCGCGACGAAGTCAGGAGGCTGGTGGGAAGAATGTGAAAACAGCACCATCAACGGTCATCATACAGAGTCGCTCACGGACGTGTCCGCAGCGGAGATCTTCTTGTTGCGGGAGACACCACCACTACCACCACCGCTCACTCCGTTCACTCTAGTCCCCCTATCACGCGGCCTGTTGCTCACCCACCGTCACGCCACACGCGCCGCTGTCGTAGGCACGTCCCCAAAGGCTCCTTGCCACGCCAGTGAGCCCTCGGAGCACCTCCCTGTTCCGACTTCCGCACCTCGGCCCCACGCTGCAGCCCCACAGCTACACTGCACGTGCACCCGCAGGTGAAAGACGGGATGGGGGGAGGAGGAAGGGATGTGAAGTGCCGAAAGGCACTGGCAGGCGCCTCACAGCTTCGACCAAATCCCATCCCTACCTACCACCTAGCTCTGCAAGTGGTTGTAACACGCGTCGCAGACGCGCTCTGGGGAGGTGTATGTTGATTCCGGGATCATGCACCTACGAGTGGTGCAGTCCCTACAGAAAATGTTGCCGCACTCCCTACAGTGGTGCTTTCGGCGCAACAAGGTAAAGCCCTTTCCGCACTGCACACACGCGCTCGCACTCGCGTCGTTCACCCACACCGCGTCCCGAACCCAGAACGGCTGCATGTCGGTCTCTGCCAGTGTGTCGAAGTTGATGCTTGCAAAAAACGGGTGGCGGCGTACCTCCTCCATCGTTGGGCGCCTTGCCGGATCCTTCATAAGGAGACGCACAATCAAATCCTTCGCATGGGGGTCCGTTCCCGGGGGGAAGTCCGGCTCCTGTTCTAAGATGGCTTTGATCAGAAGGTACTGGGTTGCAGCGTCAAAGGGGCGCCGCCCTGTGAGCATGTGGAATAGCACACATCCACATGCCCAGTAATCCGACGCGGTGCACGTATAGTTGTCCTGCAGCAGCTCCGGGGACATATAATGCGTTGTGCCACAGAAGGTCCTGGCCCGGCCTTTGACTGCACCCTCGCCGTTGGGGTGCTCATCGACGGATTCACAGACGATAGCAGTGCCGAAATCTATCACCTTGATATGCTTCTTGTCCCCCAGCATGATATTCTCTGGCTTGATATCGCGATGGAGGATCGTCACGGGCGCCAGAGGGGCGTCAGGCACGATCGGAAACGTTTTCTTCGTGGCGTGGTGAAGATACCATACGGCGGAAAACAGCTCCGCCAGCACACGCCGTGATGCCTCCAGGGGAATCTTTCCTCGCTGGCGAATGGCATTTAGCAGCTCACCGCCCGTGCAAAGCTCAGTCACGTACATAAGGTCATCCGCTGTCTGCATCGACGCATGGAAGCGGATGATATTTGGGTGGCTGCACATGAGAAGCATCCGCATTTCCCGGCGGGCCACCTCTGCCATTCGCGTGCGCTCCTCATCAGACGGCGCATCGAGGATTTGCCGCTTCGGAATCAGCTTTACCGCGTACCGCACGCCCGTCGGAATGTACCGCGCCACTAATACTTTGCTAAACGCGCCTGTACCCAGCGTTTTCTCGAACTCGAAGTCATCAGGCACCATCCGCGTCGATGACGACATGGCTCGAGCTACCACGTCCGTGCTTCAGTTCCGCTGCACCGATGGGAACTCTGTCAGAGCCTGTGTCACTAGTCCGTCGCACTAAATACACGAGAGAAGGAAAGGAGAATAGCGGGATTTCGGAGGCAGGGATAGCTTGGAGACACTGAGACGGAAGGGTTTGCTTCAGCTGCCAATCATGCGCGCGGCAATACGAGCGTCATAGCCACTCGTATGAGAAGTGAGAGAGGAGCGTGGCTCGATCCCACACGGTGAATGGATTACGTGGCCACTCTGTGACGTGTCCCGGGGGGAGGAGGAGGGGGCAAGAGCGCGTGCCCTACCTCACAATCTATACTGTGGAAGAGCAGGGTGAATTGGTGCTGAGGGGGTGACTTGACAACGACTGAGTGGCCAGGGGGAAAGGCAGTTCGCGTACTGCGAGCGCGCCTCTCTCAGCTGACATCCGGGCCTTCGCCGTTGCACAGTCCCTACGTTGACCACCACCTATACCTCATTTTCTAACTTCATTCGCTTGCGCTGCGGCAAGGTGGTGTGACCGCCCTCTGCCACGTCCTGCCGCGCACTTCCTCTGATTAGCGATCCTGTCGGGACGGACGTCTGGGGGTCGTATTCCTCCTCGTCGCTTCCGCCGTTGGAGTCTGCGTCACTAGCGCCGTCGGGCCGCCTGAGAGCGGTTGGCTCAGCGGGGCCGGAATCCCCAGTTGCTGCGTCCTCCGTCATGCGCGCCTCCCACTCGTCGATGGCGGCCCGATCTCGGCGCTCCGTCACACCAGTGGACCGTAGTCCGCTTCGCTTTGCCTTCGCAGCAATACCTCTAAAAAAGGCAAGAACAGCCTCATCTCTCAGCCACTGCCGGTACTTGTTGTACGATACCTCGGAGGTGATGCGCTTAACCGCGCGCTCAGTGGCGTAGTTGAGCTCTGCTACGCAAAACGCGAGGTTCCGGGCGAATTGGCGCTTTTTCACACCACGTTCGGAGTACGGCTCGAAGCGGTCGCATAGCCGCTCGATCAGCGAATCTGTTGGCTTGTCCCCTTCGACTCTCTCCAGCAGTGTCCGCATGGCCAGCTGAAAAGCCGCCTCAGGCATGCAGTGGCTCAACTGCGGTACAAGAGGTGGAATGAGATTGCCGATTTTGTCCTTCTCCTTTACCGCGAGGTTGCGGACGAAGGCAATGGCGTTGCCGGCAATGGTCTTATCGGGATCCGCGACGAGGCGCACCACGGTAAAGAGGTGGTCGCGCACGCGCAGCATGTCCCCGAGCACGAGATGTGAGCAGACCTGAATCGTAACAGCGCGAACCCGCAGGTCGTCGTCGGCGAGTAGCTTGAAGAACCCATGAGATGCCAGCCGAAGATACGGGTTGAGCAGGTTCGGGTGAACGCAAGCCAGGTCTCCCAGGGCCACGACTACATTCGTTTTTACCGCCCACGTCTCGCGCCGCCCGGCGGCGATGGAAAAGAGTAAATGCAGATGCGCGGCGCAGAAACTCTCACTCACTACCAGTAGCTTGCACAGCGCGAGAACGGCGCAAAGGCGAAGATACGGTACCGCTTCAAATACGTCTGGTTTTTTCATGCACGTCTCCACGACAAGCGGCGCATACATCCCCCAAATGGACTCGGGATGCAAAATCCCCTGGCGACGCTTTTGCGCCGCCTGGCAAATCTCATGCCTCCTGTATTCGACCGAGCCAAAGCCAAGCTCCTTGTGCATCGTATCCGCATCCATGCGGTCATCACCGCTGGCCCGACCCCTCTCGGCGTTAGCCCCACCATCATCGAGCAGGCGTAGCTGCTGCCGCTCGTAGGTGTCGATGGAAACGAGGCCCTTTAGCGCAGTGCTACCCAGGATGAAGAAAAACTGAGCCCTTGCATTGGGACGGTCATTCACGGGGGCCACGCATGCTACCTCCCTGAAGTGCTGAAGCACGTAGCAGTACACCACCGCGGGGGCCTCACACAAGTGATGGATAGCATTGATGCCCGCCTCAGCGAGGGTCATCCAACTGGGCACGTGGCTCGTTGGCCTGCAGAGATGTACGACCAGCGCGCGCAGCACCGGGTGCGTGGTGGGATTCACTGCAGCGGGGATTGGAGTGAAGTGGGGCACGAGGTACTCCTTTTCCAGTGCAGAGAAGCCGTAACCAATCATCACATTGTCACACGCGCGCGGCGTGTCCAGGAGGGCGATGAGTGCCTCTTTTCGGTTGAGCAAGTCACGCGGTTCATGGGCGACAAGAAGGCTATAGAGTCGAAGGGCAGTCCGTCGCTCCAGTGGAGACGCCTCTTTGTCGAGGGATCCATCGGCAACACCCCAGACTGCTTCCAAAAAGACACCACCAAGGTACCGACAGAGCCCTTTGTCGCTCTTAATAAGTCCCAGAATACGGTCGATAGCGTTGATTTCCCCCTCGGTCGCGTCAGCCATGATCGCGATGAGCCGCTGAGCGCTAGCCACGTTTCGCAGCAGAGCCGACGCTGACTGCCCGGGAGTCACTCCTGAAAGCGACGAGAAAATCACCTCTACAAATGCGTCACGCACTGCAAACTGGATTTTCAATTCTCCCTCGTACACCATCACCAGGACTTTCAAGAAGGCGGCAGTCGCGCCCTCCATGCGGTAAGTGCAACACATCACGATGAGCTTGATTGCCTCTACGACGTCGCGCTCGGTGCGGCTGTCAAGGAGCGACGAGGCGTGTTGCAGTGCAAGCCGCAAAAGGGTGATGAACCGCAATGCCTGCTCGAAAAAAAATATTTTACTCAGCTCGGGCCCAGCCAGCTCAGATAACAACGGCCCTGTTGAAGCGGTTGTTGGCCCGTGTTCCCGGTTTTCAGTTTCAGTTCCAGCTGCCTCCAGTGAAAGCAGCTCCCGAGTGGCTGCTGCAGAGCCACTTCCTCGCTGGTTCGCGTCGCCACCACCCATCGCGGCCTCACTGCTGGCCCCACAATCGAGAACCTCTGGGTTGGCCCCGGCAGAATCGTCCCCTCTGTCGCCGCCGCCTCCGAAAAGCAGCGCGAAAGAGTCTCCAACGCTCGCTCGCCGAGGGTTCAGCGTAGCGCGGACTTCACTCAGCGTTTTTTCAAAAAGTGCATCGTCGGGAATGCATAACTGCGCCGCTCGGCGCGCTTTCTCCAGGGCTTCGCGAATGGGGGTAGACGACAGCACGTGACCATACCAATTCTTCCGCAGAACCGCGGTGAGAACGCGCATCGCTGAATCCCTCACGAGGTAGTTGCGGTCTTCGAGCCTGCCCACGATCGCTTCGGTGATGCACAGGTAGTACCGCTTTGGCACCGCACGTGCGTCCGCAAGCCGCTCCCACATGTGTAAGGTGTGATTGCGCACAAATGCATTACAATCCGCGAGACGGTAAAGAAGTTCGAGGAGGTACCCCTCCCGCACTCGCTCCTCAGCCGTGCTAGCGCCCCTCTGGTGGCCATTAAAGTGTTGGAGAAGCATCTCTGAGATGCATGTGATCACTGCCTTGCGCACCTCGTAGCTCTCGCTTTGCATCAATGGAAGAATGGCGTCAGACATGCTAACTGTGATGCTAACTGACTTCTTGGCAACCTCTACGAGACAAAGGGCGACGTTCTTCGCGCTGGGGACGTCGCCGACAACATCGTGGATAGCCGCACTGGCAAGGCCCTCAAAAAATGCGCGGATGACGGTTGCACTCCACAGCTGCTCCGAGTCCTCGGTCTCCATGTCAGTGATGCACCGTGAAAAGAAAACTGCAGCCGGCTCCGAACGCATCGTCAGCTCAACCATTGGGGAAACCACGAGGTCACATATTTGTGTGCCGGCAGTGGATGTCGGGGACCCTGCGTGTACACCACTGCTGGAGCTCATCGCCGCGTGCAGCACCAAATTCGAGCAAACGCGCGAAAAGAGGACCGAAAGGGCACTACCTACCGACTGGCCATCACAATGAATGTTCGCTTTTTGCGTCGCCATGTGAAGGGCAACTCGCAGCATTAGGTGCACCGTGATACCATCAACGTGCTGATCGCGCCACATCCACGCTAGTTCAGGACTGCATGTCTCCACGAGTCCGGTAAGCGCTAGTTCGCGACCGTCCTGGTCAACACCACTTAAATCTTCGCCGATCCCAGCGTCTCCAGTTGCGGCGCCAAACAGTCCACCTCTCAGCTGTCTACGCTTGCGCCGACGCCCAGTGGCAGGCCCCTGAGACAGCTGTGAAAGGTCCCGGTCGCCGTCATCGATGCACGTCGCGACCGACAGCAGCACGTGACAGAGAGTGAAGACGTACATTCTGACAGTGGAGCGCAGACACATAACTAGCATGTCGTTCAGATTGTCCTTATTTTTTAGGTAGTAGCTGCGACAGACAAGCAACACTTTTTTCAGTCGTTCACCAATCTCATGGCAGATCTTGTGGCGTGCCGCCCTAGTCACAAGGCTCGCAGTTTCTTTGTCTGCAACGGCCCTGACGTATGAGTAGAGCGCTGCGAACAACTCTGGTTTTGAGAAAATTGCAGTTGGTGACTTTTCCCGCAAGAGAGAATCGAAGAGCTGCGTCAAGTCCTCCAGTTGCTGGCGTGTTGGGACATTAAACTCGCCCTGCGAATCGACGTAATACTGGCCCTGACTGATTCTATCGGGGTTTTCAAGATCCTCCACACGCGTGGGAATAAAAAACTCATTTACCTCGTTCATGCCGGGCACTACTTCCGACAAGTAAAACGAAGCTGCGAAGCTTTCAGGCACCGTGTATTCCAGTAAACCCTTGCTTGAGAGTTTTTGTCACTTTACCCAGGTACCACCAGCAGCATCAATATGCAGCAGTTTCAATAGTACTAAGAATAATAAAACGATCTAGCTAGGTTTGTGTCGCCTAATATGATGCTCACGGTGGCGAGATCCGGCTACAGCTCAAAAGCTGCGATACCTGTTGAGCGGGAGGGGCACGAGTACACAATCACCCATACACATGCAAACAAAAAAAAATCAATCGTAGGAGTGATGAGAAAAAATGCAGGATCATAATTATTATTTTTTACGGCATGCTAATCAGTCAGCACACCGCAGAGCATACGCACGTAGTCTGAGGCAACTCTCTTCGTCCCTAAATCCTCATGACCTGCAACCCTCTACCCTTTCCGTCCCCCCCCCCCCATAGTCTCCATACAAGGCACTGAAGGCGCCTCGGCTGACCTCCACTGACCTAGCATATAGTTTCACTGAAGCTTCGAGAAAGGCGCTGCCAAAGTGGCAAACTCACCCATAATTACCCAGACACACACCGGCATGCAAAGATGCACACTTGCACGATCCAATGAGCAGCGCTGCTGTACCAAAAAAGTGCACAGCGTCTCTCATCCCAACCTACCCATCGGCACATGACTGAGGCTGGGCGGCGCCGGCTCACTGCTTCGGCGGAATAGGCCAGAGCCCTCTGGATAAAAATAATTGCGCCGAGCCAGTTGCGGCTAAAAACCAGCATTTTTACGGACCTGCCCATGATTCAGTTTCCAGCACGCAGCGCCAGCACCATGTGTACGGTAGAGCCAGCTACGATTTTGCATTCTTCCAGCGATTTTGAGTCGTCCAGCTTTGTCCCACCAAAAACGAGGCACTGCTGAATGATTGGGATTCCCTCCATCTCTTCGATCTTTTCTTTCAGCTGCAGAATATTGCTACTCGGCTCGAGAGTCGCCACCTCGATTTGGCGTCCCGAAATGACCTTTACGTTCACAATCATTGTGTGGTGGTCACACGGTGCCTGGAATAATAATAAAAAAACACACTAAAAAAATGCCGGCCTCCTATATCTGGTGTATTGTAAGTGTTATGGCGCCAAGCCTATCTCGTTCCTGTGAGGCTTCGAAAACAACATCCAAATGGAAACCTGCGTGATCACTCAGGGTGGAAGAGGTGAAAGAGAGAGCGGTAACCTAAAAGAGATGAAAATCAAGGCACTTCACTAGTCACCAGCGACGAAGTCATCATGCAGTGGGTACTGGTGCACACACCCAATCCACAGTGGCGTCTCTCAGCACGGTAATCAATTATTTTTTTTTAGATGGCATTCTTGACGCCTCAGATAGCACAGCCAAAAAGCAGCTTCGGTGTAGTCAACCACTCTTTCGTTCTGCAAGGCGTATGAGGCAGAGGGAGGGGGGGGGGGGAGAAAACCCTCAATCCGCAAATATCGCTTTGAAAAATAAAACATGGGGTACACTTGCCATTCACAGAGCTTTCTACAAGGATTTAGCACAGCTCTTCCTTGTTCCTGTTCGAATGCTCAGCTGCTCAGCAGAGCTAAAAACCTTTTTGCTGGGTTTCTCTCAGACACCGCTACTGTCGGACGTAAGTCAGCAGAGGTGCTGCTGAACTCATGGTTGTTCCCACTCATAAAGTGGTTTACTTCTCTACGCAACGCTGGTACTTTCGAAATTTTCGGCATCGTCCCTGAAAAAGAAAATGTAAGAGGGAGAAAAACAGAAAAAGTGAGTTAGTTTGCGAGAGAGGGGCGATGTACTACATACGTCACTGAGCTTGTGCACTCGCTTTTCACACGTTGCAGAGTTTCAGTAGGCTGGGCATGCGGCTCCGGATGCGGAAGAGTTTAGCTGCCGCAATCGGGGGAAAGTGTCTGGTTCCTCAAGAGAAAAACTTGGAAAACAGGAACTCATGAGCAACCATGAGCCCCACGCGCAGGGCATGCACTTTGCAGAAATGTACGTACATCGTAGTTGAAACGAATGATGATACTCTTCATGAATATTTTTTTGCCGCAGAAGTCTCTACAGGAATGGCTTTGGTGGGCGAAGTAGAGAGCAAAAAACGAGGGTGCCCCAGGCGACGAGCAGCCACTCAGGGATCAGTGGGAGTGCCCCGAAAATAGTCGGTTGGATACGTCGTAAAAAGCTTATAGTAGTCCCATTGCCTCATTCAAAATGATACACATCCACTAAATAATTAATAGCCGCAGCTGGTGCGAGACACAGGTCGCACAGCTATAGAAAATACAATTTCCCACCCCTTCCCACTCACATGAGCTAGTCTTTACAGCGTTTTTTCTCAAAACATTGTATGGCATGGCTCTCTGGTTTAGTGCGTCAGCAGTGGCCAGTCGGAAAAAATATTTTTTCGACATTGAGGAGAAGGGAAGATTTGGGAACGAGCCAGCAGCCGTTGTCGGCGCGGCTAAATCGCGAGGGCCAGCTCGTGGGCCTGCAAGATTGCGCGCTTTGCGTCTAGCTCCGCCGCTTTAAAGCACCCGCCAATGCGCTTGCACGATGGGCCGAACTCCTCTGCGAGACTTGTGCTTGGCACCTGGCCATGGCAGAGCACGAGGGAGTCAACCGCTAACGAGAACTCTTTTCCACCAACAACGTATGTCAGATGCTTTCCATCGAACGACTTGTAGGAGGCGCCAGTAACTTGTTTAACGTTGGCATGGCGTAGCTCTGCACGGTGAATCCACCCCGTCGTAGCACCGAGACGCGCCCCCATCTTTCCAGGAGACCGCTGGAACATCGTCACATGGTGCCGTGCTACGTGCTTTGCCGGCTTCCCGAGAAAGCCCGCGGTGGTACCCGACGTGTTGATGCCCCATCGCTTCACAAATTCTGTGTGGTCCATCTTCAGCATTTCATCCTCGGAGAAGCCCTCGTGCTTTCCAACTAGAAATTCCGCCACGTCGAACCCGATGCCGCCACCGCCTATGATAGCCACGTTAGTGCCAACTGTTTTTTGGCCAGTAAGCACCTCGACGTAGGATACAACATTTTCTTTGCCTTCCATTCCGTCGATATCGCTGTTGGAAATTTTACGTGGTCTGCATCCAGTGGCCATGATCACCTCGTTGAAGCCCCCGTCTCGCAGAACGGCAACACTTGCCTTCGTGTTCAGCTGAAGGGTAACGTTCGGGTGTGCCTCCAGACTGCGCTGCCAGTACACAACGCTACTGTGGTACTCAGATTTGCCGGGGATTCGCTTTGCGAGGTTGAACTGCCCTCCCACGGAATCTGTCGCCTCGAACACGGTGACGTGGTGGCCACGATCCGCGAGAGTCAGCGCGCAGTGTGAGCCAGAGGGCCCAGCCCCAACAACCGCCACGCGCTTTGGCGACTCCGTTGGCGTTGGCCTTCGCTCCTCCTCGTACCCTGCGGTAGGGTTGAGGAGGCACGATGATATTTGTCGGCGAAATGTGTGGTCCAGGCACGCTTGGTTGCAGCCGATGCACACATTGATCCTATCAGCAGTTCCTTCCTTCGCTTTTTTCACAAAATTTGGGTCTGTCAGCAGCGGCCGAGCAAGTCCAACCAAATCTGCCTCGCCGTTGCGGATAATTTGCTCCGCGACATCCGGGTGGTTAATCCGATTTACAGCGATCATAGGAATCTGCAGGCCCTTGTCGCGAAGGCTCTTCCGGCAGGCCGCAGTGGTCCAAGAAAAGCCACCACGCGGGACCGATGAGGCGATGGTTGGAATTCGCGCCTCATGCCAGCCGACACCTGTGTTGAGGATGTTTGCACCGGCCTCGGCGACCCGCTCTGCAAGAACATGTGTCTCCTCCATGGTCGAGCCGTCTGGGACCAGGTCTATAAGCGAGATGCGGTATATGACAATAAAATCTGGCCCAACTGCCTTGCGGACGGCGCGCACCACCTCCAGCGGGAAACGCATGCGATTTTCGTAGCTGCCACCGTACTCGTCAGTCCGGTGATTGGTGTGTCGGGCGAGAAATTCGTTGATCAAGTACCCCTCGGATCCCATTATTTCAACCCCGTCAAAGCCCGCCTCGCGAGCCATTACAGCAGCGTGGGCGAAGTCCCTCACTGTCTTACGGACCCAGATCCCGGGCATCCCAATGGGACGCAGCTTCCCCTTAAACGCCCAGATGGGACTGGAAATCGGCGACGGCGCGACAACAAGTGGGCTGTACCCGTATCGCCCAGCATGGAGTAGCTGCATTATCATCTTCCCTCCTTCCTCACGGACCGCGCTAGTCATTGGCTTGTACTTGGCGGCCTCTTTCAGAGTCGTCACTTTCGGTGCGAATGGCGCAAAGCCACCCTCGAAATTCGGCGTAAACCCACCAGTGATCATCATTGCTACCCCACCTTTTGCGCGCTCCGTGTAGAAATCAGTCATTCGCTTGAATGGGTCACCGTTGATATCCTCCAGTCCCGTGTGCATGCTGCCCATTACCACGCGGTTTCTCAGAGTGGTAAACCCCAGTTCCAGGGGCTCCAGCATTCTCGCATATTTTGACGCGCTCATGGCTGCTGAAACCACCTCCGCCAGGGCCACCAAAAAAAAATTCTCGCGCCGAGCTTGGGGAGCGATCCTCTCACTAAGACTGCCGGAAAGTTGTTTGACGCGTTCAGCTGCAACCTACGCCCACCTCACCATCACTAAACCCCCTATGCACACACGTGGCCAAAGATGGGGTCCCTTGCGCTTGCACCGCCTGCCGCCGCCAGGCCGGGGCACCGCCCCCCCGGTTGGCCCCCGGGGTGCGGGCGGGCCATATGGCGGGCGGCCCCCCCCAACCAAACCCCCCCTCCGGGCGGGGGATCGGGCGCCGGCCCCGGGGGCGGCCCCCACCTCACGCCAACATACGCCAACCCCCATCCGCCAACCAGAGGCGCCCACCAACGGAGAGTGCGCAGAGAGGACCGGCCGCCAGAAACGCCACAGCGCCCCAGGGCGTCTCGGGGATCTGGGACAGCCCCCTGTGGCCCACAGCGCGGGCCGTGGGTGAGGGGGTGTTCGTGCACTGGCGGCCTCGTGTTAAAAGAAATGAAGGGTGCGCGTACCTTGGGAGACCGGCGCGCGAACATTGTGGAGGATGTGGTGGCGGCAGGTGCTCAGGGGAGGGGATGAAACAAACAAGCAAAAAAAAAACAACAACCAAAGGGAGGATCAGTGGTGCTGTACATCAGCGAAACTCGTGACGACGCCTACGCAAGCTCCATTTCCAGTTGATGCTCAAGAGCGCAAAGGACTTTCGATGTCAGCTGCTCGAACGTGGTGTAGGGCGGGATGACGACCAGGAATCCACACGACTGTGCGTGGGGAAGGTAGTCCGTTGAGTTGCTACTTTCCACCACGCGAATCCGTTTGACAAGGGGGAGCCGCCGCTGGCCGCAGGCAAAGCACAGGAACCGAGCACGCTGCTCCCCGTTCATTTCCTCGACAAGCCTCCAGAAAAATTGCTCTCGGTTGCCGGTGAGCTGTGTCTCGATGGCCTCCCGCATCTGCATGAGTGATGGGTTCGCCTCCCCGCACACCGCCTGCTCAAGATCCTGCCACGAGATACAGCGCGTAACACGCTTGGGGAGGACTGCCCACAATCCCTCGCGCAACGCCTGCAGCTGCTGGTCCATCGAGTGCACCAGGCAGTCCTCCGCGATCTTCCGGCGCCGGGCGATGTACCGGGCTCCCATGATCACCTGAGCGATCGCCCCTGGCGAGCCAGCTGAGTCGCGCCGCTCACTGTCCCCGTCACTGGCACAGCTCTCGGCCGGCTCGTCATCTAACTCGTGGAGAATGCGCTCCGCAAAGCCTGGAATGAGGTCCTCCGCATCGCCATTCAGGAAGAACTCCTCGTCGGCGAGGGAGTTCGCAACGACGCTGTCGACATACGCGTAGTAGTCCTTCACTGTCAGGTCATCCTCAACAAGAAACTTCCAGACGAACGGTGAGAAATCCAGCGCCAGCGGGGTGCGCGCGCGGCTCATGTGGCCCATGATCTTGCCCAGAAAGTTAAACAAAGCTAGTTCATAATTGGACGTCGCCAGAGAGTCCGGGACAACACACACCAATTTTGAGCTGTTGGTAAATCGAAACATCGGGTTCCGGTGAAAGTGGGTGTTAGGGTAGCATCGATCCGTGTGCATCATGATCTCATCCGCCACCAGCGTCCACACCTGTCGGTACGGCCCACCAAGGTCTTGCGGCGTGAAGTTTGACGTGCTGGCATGCAAGTGAACCTTGAACATTGGCGCCACAAGGAGCTGTTTGACGGTGTATGAGCCGATCTGCTTGTAGAGCTGCGACAAAACCGTGTTTTCTAACGCCACCTCAGGAGTGCGAGGGTGGGGCGAGTAGAGCTCCGTCGCCCGAATCCACACAGCCGAGAGAGACGCCGTGTTCTTTTCCAGCGCGGGGATCTCCCCCATTCGCTTTCGAAACTGCCGCGTCACGACCTGCTTGAGGAAGAGGAATGAGCTGGCCAGCGTCCCTTCCACTTCATCGGAGTCCAGATTGATGAAACGGCGGGACGTGGCCATGCAGCTCTCAGCGACCCGCACCACGTGCATATACCACTGCCTGTGCGGCTCGCTGAGGTTCTCCAGGGCGCGAAAGCGGTGGAACACCGTACGCTCGGGAAGCTCCGTGGACAAGTTTGACACGCCGGAAATCGACGACCCCGGGTTGTTGGTGCCCTTGCGCGGCTTGCTCGACTGCGCGAGCTCCAACTCGGTGAGGTGCGCCGCTAGCTGTATGTAAAACGACACGGGCTGCGGCGAAATGGCGCTGCGGTGACGCTTGTTGTACTGCGTGATCTGCACTCGGCTGCTTCGCCCCGTCAAGTCTGTGAAGCCGTCTGGCGCGAATTGAAACTGTGACGCGGAAAGTGCAATCTTCATCCCGTCGCAGGAGCCGATGGATGCGAACGGCCACAGCGCCGCGTCGCTGCCCTCCAGTGGAATTGGGATGGGGATCATCGGCCCCACGAAGCCGTTCACCGACCACGCCACGAGCTTCTCTGTCATGTCTAACAGGCAGCCGACGACGACCATGTTCACAATGTTTTGCCCAAAGCGGTAGTCTTCCTTGCCGTTCTTCGTCGTCACCTGGCTGCCGGTGTAGGCGAAGCTCCAGTGATCCGAGCCCACATGTTGCGACGGGAAGTCCGAGTGCTTTTGCGTGCCCCAACCCACCGCGAACGGGGCCAGCATTCGATCGGGCAGTGTCACCTCATAGTAGAACTTTCCTTGCGGTGGAGCGGGTATGGAGCTGGTAATCTTCCCCACTCGTAGCTCCCCAAGCATGTACTCGCCGAACGGGCATAGAACCTCGACGATTGGCGCTTGGCGATCGCCCACCATCGACATCCCAGCGGCCGCGAGGGGCGTGGTGAGAGAAGAGCCATTGGCTGCCGTTGACGACAGCGAAGCGGATGCATGTGCCATTGCCCGGGCCACGGGAGATGCCACAGAACCTGCCAGCGTGTCTCTCGCCTCGGTGGTGTGAATAGCGTCGACAAATCCAGTGTCCACCTCGGCAGGAAGGGAGGTGCCGTGCTTCAGCGCCTGCGCGAGGTCTACCATGCACCGCAGGGCCGCGAGAGGGACGCTATGCACTATCTCATCAACAAGCTTGGGGTCTGCGCACATGGCAAGCTCAACGCCAGCAGCAACGTCTTCTCTCACGACAGTTAGGCCCACCGTGTTCTGGGAGTGCTGGTTCACCCATGCCAGTAGCGCTGAGAGCAGCTGGCGAAAGACCCGCTTGCCCCCGGCGAATTGCGAAGAGCCCAGGTACGCCAGCAGCGGGGAGGAGGCGTTGGCGAGCGCAGAGCTGTTACTTTGCCGTACTTTTTTCAGTGCTGTGCGCCCCACCGTCACGAGCTGGGCCAGGTTGTGGAGCGTCGTGCAGCGGTCAGTGACGCTGCTCTGGTGAGCCGCGGCGACCACTGCGTGCATGGAGTCAAAGTAGAGGCTTGGGCAGATGGTCAGCACCTCCGGCCGCAGCTGGATGCACCTGGACACGATGGTGGAAAGCGTCGCCGCGTCCCACGGTGTCGTGTCGGGCTGTAGGATGCGATTGGTTGCCTCGGAGATGATTCGAAAGAATTTCAGGGAGTACCGCTCGTGAAGTGTAGTGATCAAGTAATGTCGCAGCGGGTGCACGTGGTAGCGGATGACACTCTTGATGATGTCGTCGGAGGCGTCCTGCGCCTTGCACATATGCACGAGGAGCAGATGACGCGCCAGCTGCACAACAAGTCGGTGCATGCTAGCCACGTCGTCGAGTTTTTGTGCCGTTGGGACGTCGAAGTCTTCTCCATCTGGTAGCGGCTCGATATGCCCATCGGGGGTCTGGCGCGGCGCCAGAGCGATCTTCCACCGCGAGTGTAGCGTGAACGTACCGGACCGGGCCGTCTTCTTCAGCGTGCCGATGATGCGTTGCCCTTCCGAGTCCATGAACCCCGAGAGCAACCAGTGAAGTTTCCTTGAGAGAGGTGGCCTCTGAAAAGCATCCTCTATCGCCTTGCTACGCTCGTAAGGCGACTCCTCCGAGGCGGGCTGAACCCCGCCATGCTCGCGGCTGTCCTCCGCCTCCGCGGCGCACGTAGATGCCTGCTCTGCGCTGGCCTCTGACCGGCGCGCATCGGCGCCCAACTCCCCCCAGAGGCTCGAGAAGTCGCTCGCCGCACCAGGTGCCGAGGATTTCACATCCGTCCCCCACGGCTTCCCCAAAAGGAGTCGTCCAGTCTTGCGCGACTCCACGGCCCCCGCCACCGCATTCGCTGGGTCTCCGCCTTTTTTACTTTCCATTTTCATGAAGTCGGCGGCTCCGTCACCGTGGGGCACACCGGACGCGCTGGAGGTGCCTAGGTGGGGATGCACAATCGCGATTAGCACCGCGCGGGAGTAGCGATCGTGCGACGCGAAGACAACGCAGTCAGTTAGCGTGCCACTCGGGTTGTCCAGAGTCGCCGTACCCTCACCGCGCGCGTTGAGCACCATTGACACCGAGTAATGGGTATTTTGGCACTCGAGCTCGCCGAACCATTCGCCTTCCATTGGCACAAAGACGGGTGCATTTTGCAGCCGCGTTGTGTGCTCCACGGAAGAGCACGGTAGTCCGTTCTCTACCATCCACCACGGCTGGCCACCACTCTGTTTCACGGGGATGCACAGTTCTGGGTCTACGAGTGCTTCACCGCCATCCGTGCCAGCGCTCTCACTTGTCTCGCCAGCCGCCTCTTCGCCCTGCTTGAGGGCCTGCTCTGCGTACGTGGCGCGGATCCGTGCCCCGCTGTCGCCTTTCGAGGATGGCCGCCAGGGGTTGCCCATGTGGCGAGCCAGCACAGGCTCCAGCAAGCGTAGTGTCCGTGTCGTGATCAACCTCGAGGAGTCTGCATCGGCATTCCAAGACGGGAAGCAGCTCACCAGCGTCCCGGCCTGCGCCGCGTACGTCTCGATGTTAATGCCATCCTCCAGCGTTGGCGTGCATGGCGCAAGCAACTGCTGGGCCGTGGAGCTCCTCAGGCAGTGTGTCGTGCGCGCGATCGCCGCACGAACCTCCGCGATAAAGTCATATGGCGCTTCGTTTCCAATGGAAACGGATGCTAGCAGATGCAAGTATGGCAGCAGTGAGCTTGTGATTGACTGCATGATACTCACGAGAGTGTCCTTTTCTGCAAGACACGACAAGATGATGAGTAGTCGCGAGATGACGAAGCCGTCTCGCACGGTGGCTCCCCGATTCGACAAGACGCACACCGGCTGCGTGGAAAAGACGGTGTCTGGAACGGACGCCGAGGAGAGTGGCAGCAGCAGATGAGCCAGCGGAACGTTGCGCATGGAGCAATCATGGGGCAGGTAGAGCGTCACCTCATCTTTTTCATATTGCTGAACGATGCACTGGCGTAGCTCCTTGTTGACGAATGTGTAGCCAACCTGACCAGTTGCTAGCTTCCCAGAGCTGATGGGAACCACGGGGATTCGGCAGGAGTCGATCGCGACGCAGCGCACCGCATCGGTGTCCCCGTTGCGGTAGCGGACGATGGTGTAGGACTTCTCCGTCACGTCGATGACCGTCGCGTTCATCGTTGGCTGCAGCTCCGGCAGCACTGACGCTGTGACGCCCGCCTCCCCGAAAATGACAAAGCCAGCAAGCTTCGAGTGCTGGTTGAGAGGGCAGCGGGGGGGAAGCGGGAAGCTTCCCACGGTGATCCAGTTTCGCCGAACTGTAACCCTCCCTGTTTCGAAGTCGATCACAATGGACACCGTCGACCCGCGGGAGAACCCACTGGAGGTTACATCTGACCCCATGAGGCTGCGACGATTGCGCGGGTCGCTGCAGAACAGCAAAATGGACGAGTTTGCTGCGGTGCATTTGGGTATCAGCTCCTCGGTTGTGAGTGAACGGATCGACGAGACTGCACCAATACCGATATACATTGGTCTTGTCGACGACAGTTCCTCATTATTGAGCGTGTCAATCGAAACAGTGAAGGACACCTTGCTCTTGACAAACACCAGCCCCCACATCGCGAAGGCATCGTCCTGCGTCGATGTTGCCACACAATTTAGCTGCGATGATGGCATTTCGCAGCCGTGGCGTGAGAGGTATACCATGGGGGTACCCGGGATCACCACTGGCATCCCCACCGTGAGGGCGGACGGAGGGGTTGTCGTGTGCGCCAGGTTGTACTCGTCCATCTTGGTGAACGAGTGGTGGACGTGCGTGAATGACGCGAAGCACTTGTGGCAGAGGTTGTAATCGACGCAGTCGTTGCACCGGTACCACTCCTGTGCCTTGAGCGCCGACTCGGTGTGCTGCTGTGCGCACCCGTCGCACTTCTTTTTTTGGTTATCGAGGTACATGGCGAAGTGCGGCATCTGCTGCGTCGTGCGCAACGGCACCGCAGCGGTACCGTCTGCGGAAAGGGTTGAGTCGTGTGGTGGGAGAAGCACCGCCACCGCATCCGTGTTGTACAGGTGCACGAATAGATGCAGCTCCTGCGACTTTGGAAGGTTCTCGTATATAATGCCGAGGCAGATCTCGTCTTTGCCGGGTGGCTTGCGGAACGCCTGAATTGTCCCCTGAAAGCGGTCGATCTCCAGACGAACGACGTCACCGCTGACGAGAATGCATTTCGGATCGCAAACGATCGGCAGTCGCCGCTCCGCCACGAGGTGCATGAGCCGCCAGGGCTCGTCGTCCATATCGTGCAGTCCCCACACGTCTGGGGGACTGGCATTCATGTCCTTCCGCTTCCACGTGTACGACGAGGTGCAGACACCGAAGTAGTAGCCACCTCCAAGAATCTGGCCCTGGTGCCCCCGCACAAATTGGCAGCGAATGCTGAACACCCCAGTCGCCGGCAAGGCTGGCTCCGCGATGGCGATGAACGGCGCAGAAGTTGCCGTTGATCCGCTAGGTACCATAGCGAGGCGGCCGCAGCACTTCCGCGAGAAGGAGAATCCTGGGTGGGACCTCGCGGCACAGAAGGCATACCCATCCGGGACAAGCGGCGACATGGCCAACTGGCTGACGTGCCGGTGGGTCACTTCCTGGATGCGTTCGAACATCGATACCCGCTCGGTGAAGAACAGCGCGTCCCACGCATCAGCTTCGGAGCATACAAGTTTGGCGCGCGCCTGCGCCTCGATCGACTCCACCGCGTTGATGGTAACCAGTGGCCACACCTTCCGCTTCAGCGCGGAGGTGATGCCGAGGAGGCACTGCTGCACCCCATCCAAGGCTCCCTCAGAGCTCTCTGCCGAGAAAATGTTCATCGCACTCCCGCCATACGTCGCTCCGGCGCTGCTAACACCGCTGACGTCAAGCGAGCCAGAAATCCACGGGAGGGACGGCGTGCGGAGGTTCTGAATGAAATCGTAGTTTGGCACCTCGCCCACGGAAAACTTGCACCTGATGCCAATGACACGCCGCACGAAGACGCTCACCTCTTTTCCGCTGCACTGCAGCTGGAGGTTTCGCGGGTCGGGAATACTGTTGAACAGCGAGAGAGTCACCATGGGGAACTCCTCCTCCCGCAGCTCATTGCAGAGGTGCGCCGCAACAAGGTTTTGGTAGGTGGGATCGGTCAGCATCGTGCGGAGAACGTCAACAGATACGGTGCGGAGCAGCGCGGAGCTCGTGATGGCGGCGGTCATTCTCCCCGGGCCGATCAGCACGGATGCATCCTCGTTGTACAGCTGCACAAAGGGGACGATGTCTGTGTCTGCTGGGAGGTCCTTGAACAGTTCTTTTAAAAACTCCCCCTCGCGGTAGAAGCTCACCGTCTGCCTCTCGCGGTTGACGACCACGCGTATCGTTTCGCCGCTGCAAAACGTCCGGTGAAAGTTATTGGGCTTCACAGTCGGGTTGAGCGCATGCGGCAGCTGCGGAGAGGTGTCGTGCATCGCCCAGACGATCGGGGGCTTCGCCGCCTTCCAGCTCTGTGAGTTTCCCGGTGGTGTCAGCGGAGTCAGGCCCGCGACCGCCACCCCGATGAAGTACCCGCCCTTCAGCGAGTGACCTTTGGTCATGGCCTCACGGATGATCTTCACCTCAAACGACACTTCGCCAGCGCTGGGCAGCTTACTGCCGAGGACGATGCTCCGCTGCGAGCCTGGCACCATGTGCGCGCGCTGGGTGTGTGTAATGCGCATGGCGCGCGCATCACACTGCTCCCACTTTGGCAGAAAGCTGATCGACTCTTCCTCCGACGCTCGGGAGCGAGCGTGCTCAAAGAGTGTCTGCACCACGCGAGAGTTGGCGTCCTTGGCAGGTGACCCCTGAAGTAGCGGTAGCAACTCTGGCAAGAAGCTGATCGCAGTCACCTGGACTGAGTGCAGCGGAACGCCCATAAGCACGGACACCGTCTCGAAGATCGTGGGGCCAAGCTGGGCGGAGAAAGCGCTTTGGTGCACGCCGCTTCGTGCAATGTGGCGTAGTGCCGCGAGCAGCGATAGGATCGAGTACTCCACAATGGATACTACCACCGCCCCCTTCGCCGTGGCCTTCGTGCGGCTAGACTGATCGGAGGTGCTCAGGTGGGTAAGTGACGACCGTAGGCGCTTCACACAGTCGCAAATCGTCTCACAACACTTAACCAGCAGGTCATAGCCACTACGCCGGCGGTACACGAGGCCCTCGCACACGCGCGCTGTGGTATACAGGATCACCAGCATCGCGGTGGACGACAGGCGGTACCACGTTGGGGTCGTAGACACAAACAAAGCAGGATGCTGCCGGCGGAAGTCGTAGATGAACGGCGCAGAGCCAAAGTTAACCACCACTTTGGCAGTCTCGTTGTTGTCGATCGACAGAATTGGATAAACATAGTCATAGCGGTCGTTCACGGTTCCCACGTACGACAGAAACACTCCGTTGAGCGTGAAGAACACCTTTCGAGTCGAAGGGACAACACCACAGCCGATGGTATCCTTGTGCTGGAACGAAGGAAAGCCTGGTTCGAACTCCCGACCATTGTTCGAGTAGAGGAATGGCGCGTCATTCACCTTGCTGGGCTTGTCGGAGAAGCCTCCATTAGACTTGGACTGCGTCAGCCCCACGACAAGGTTGGAAACGGGCGCGGTCAAGGTCACCTCGAAGTAGTACACCCGCGGTGCACCCTCCTTTTCGCTGAGCGACCAGCACTCGTCCGCGCGCAGAGAGAGAGACTCAGAGGTCATCTTCGAGATGCTGATTCCCGTTTCAGAATGAGCGATTTCCAGAGATGGAATGGTGACGGAAAAGCCGTTGGGTACCATAAGATTGAGCGACGCGTGATCCGCCATCGCTAGTTGCTTTCCCTGCTGGGCTACGTCGTCCCGCGACATATGCACGTCGGGCGCCTTCTCCGCGATGGCGGCGGCTACACTGTCCGTCGAAAGATTCACGAGCTGCCGAAGGTACGGAAGGATTGCTGGGCGCTTCGATTCGACGGAAGAGCTGAGCAGCTCGCAGTCCACAACGTCCCACGGGTGACACAGAACAGAGAGCAGCATTAGCCCCGTCTTTCCAAGGACCGCGTCCCCAGAGAGCAGCTTGTCGAGGCTTATGTTTTCCCGTGGCAGCAGGTCAAACATGCGGCGTTCGCACGCGCGGAGGGCCCTGTGGAACGCGGTGCGCACTTTGGACTCGTGGCTCTTTCCAGCCCCAGCCACGTGGGTAGTGATGTGGCCACCCACCCCATTTTCACCCGAGGCGTTCCACAGCACTTCCACAGCGGAGGTGAACACGGCCCGGTCGTCGCTTCCCTGGATGTCTAGCAATGTCAGCAGAAGCTCTAGGCCACGCGTGATCCCGATGCTTGCCTCTGTGTGCGAGGCCATCATGCGCTCCAGATCGCTCGGCGAAATACCCTTCGCAATGATGGCGCGTAGCTGCTCGAGGGAGTGGCACTTTCCCATGACCCGGATTGTGCTGCGGCGCGAGCCGAGCGATGCGCGGTGCGAGTGCGGCTTTTGAGGTGAAAGAGGAGGTAGAGGCCGGTCGACGGACTTCTTTGATTCCGCCACACGCGCGAGGTTGTGCGACGAGTTGTTGTTGTTCGCCATCGGGGTGTGTAGTGGCGTCACGGGAAGTGCGACGGCCCGCCCCGAGTTGATCGTGACACTCGGCAGCCCAAAGCTGCGGCGCGATGCCGCGAACGGGCTGTCCAGCAGCGCCCACCGGTTTTCCCCAGCCCCGGTGTAAACCGCGGGAGGGAACGGGCCGGGGCCCACACTGGTACTCCCATTGGCTGCATCGGGTTGCGATTGGCCCGCTGGCCCAACGGCAGCTGCCACCTCGATGAGGCACGGAGAAAGGTGATGCTGCGACTGGCCCAGGTCAGTCTGCCGCTGGTTGGCCTCGTCGCCACCCTGCTTTCCCACCGAATCCTCGGCACAGCAGTGCGGCACCACAGAGGTCACCAGCCACCGGGCGAACGCGAGCAGGGCGTCCTGGAACTCGTCTCGTGTCTCTCCCTGAAGCCGGTTTCCCCACTCCCCCGACAGCCACCGCATCCGCAGCTCTTCGCTGGCCTGCTGAGGGCTGAAGCCGCTGTGAATCAGCACGGCCAGCAGGCCCTGAATTGCCGGTCGCATCGACTGTGTGGCACTGCCACGCATACTTCGCATCAGATCATTGACAAGATTCATGCCCTCGGTGGTGCTGTACTCCAGCACCGCCTCAGCCGACAGAGAGGTCTCACTCACACCAATGGCGTTGCGCAGTGGTAGCTTCACACCGTGGTCCTCGAGAACCCGCGGGAAAAGGCCATTCTCCAACAACGGGCCGCTCAATGCCTCGACGGTCGCCGGCAGCCGCGCCAGTTGGGATGCCAAGGTCACAAGAAGTGATCGAAGCCCATCGCGAAGCATGTGGCTCCACTCACCGTCTATACCCAGCTCGTACTGGCTTACAATCGTGAAGGACGACTTTCCGTTGCCAGAGAGAATCACGCGCCCGCCGTCCAGCTTGACCGTCGTGGCCGTGTTTGTCAGCATTCGGGTGTATGATCCAAGGCCTGACTCCGTTGGAGGCTCAACGAGGATCGATACATCAGGGGACGGCTCATCCTTTGAAATAGTGACGCCAACTGCATCCCGGGCATCTATCTCCACCGTCCACAGAGGCCAGCAGACGTTTGGAAGGATGTCACAAGCCTGCCGGGTGCTAAAGCTCAGTGTCTGCAGGACTTGGCTATTGTGCTCCAGGCGAGGCCCAATCGGAGGTGGTGACGGAATCGTGGACATCTTCAATGCAGGGCGCACCCGAGACAACGTCGTACCGCCGCCAGATCCATCGAAAGGAGTGGCCGCGCTGAGCTCTGACAGCCGCTTCTGCGCTCGCTGCGAGGCACCGTCTGCGGCTGGTGGTTTGGCACCCCCCACCGCTACTTGAGATGCCTTGCCTAGCCCTGGTCCGCCATCGGCCCTCATTCCAGCAGCACCGTCGTCGCCATGCGGCTGGCCGATAGGCAGCTGGGAAAGCAGTGCGTGTAGCCGAACTAGGCGTGGTTGGATTTCCTCCGTCACAACCGCTGGGCAAGTCCGCGTAATGGTCGCCACAAACACGAGAAAGCCGCTGTACACCGCTGTCGAAGAAAGCGCTGAGATATCTGCGTGCCCCGAGTCAAGGCGTGGCTCAGCATAGTCCAGCATCAGCGCGAGCAATGAAGTGATCAGTCGCAGCTGCTTGACGTGGTACAGGTAGTGCACCGACGCCACGGAGAACCACACGAGAAGTGGCGTGACACGATCCTCGGCCGCCTCTGCGCGCAACCGCGCCGTTCCCGTGGAGGTGGTGGAGCGTTGCAGCTGCCGCGTTTCCTCGGCCGCGCAGCAACGCAGCAGACCCGCGCACACATCCAGGAGGCGCTCTGGGTCCTCCACCACCAGATGTGCAACGACACTGTAAATGGACTCCTTTGAGGCGTACGCGACAATGATATCTTTGTTCTTTGGGTCATCAGCGCGGATCAGCACCTCTGCTTTGTGGGCAGGTGTGAGCAGCTTGCGCATGCATACCTGCGTGAGCTCTGAGGCTGCCTTCCCCACGATGGCTTCCGGGTGCTCGTTGTCGATCTGCTTGCAGATGCGGCTGAGATCGCCCGCCACCTGCGAGAGCACCGGCTCCTCTACGGTCGTGGAGATGCGCCGAAAGCTGACAACTCCCAGTGAGAGCAGCGCCAGCAGCTTGACGGCATCTGTGGTGGGAGAGGATATACGCAGCATCTCGGAAACCGGCAACAGCGTGCTCGCGCATATCTGGGAAGTCTCCACCGGAACGCGCAGCAGCTCAAAGGCCTCTACATACATAACGCGGTAAATCTCATTCATCAACCACTCGACTGTCCCAACGTGCTTCGATGCCATTGCGGGTGGCGCGGTGGTCGGGGTCGTTGATCCGATCGAGCTGTGCCCGCCCACGGTTACTGCTGCCGCATCCACAGAGTTCTCACCGGCGCTGGCCGTTGGCTGCTCCGCCTCGCGCTGCCGGAGAATATTCTCGCGCTGGAACACGGTGACGAGCTTCGCTTGAGAAAACGAGAAAAATCGCGGGGTGTACGAGAACAAGGCAGTCTCGTCTTGCGCAAGGTAGTAGGACGTTTCCACCGGGCTCTGCGCACAGTGGTACACATCTCGCAGCGTGGTTTCGCACGGTGGGAACATCTGCAGGACAATATCTTCTCCACCATCCAGTGGTGCGGAGAGGACCAAGAGGACCTGATGCTTGCTTACAAGCGGATCACACGAAAGGAATAGCGAGTATGGCAGTGAAACATTGCACGTCGGCGCGACGGCGGCGCTCTGCACGCTGGCCTGTCGGTCGCACGCACGGCCCGAGTCCGCTGAGGCAGAGCGACGGTTGAGCGGTGACATGATGGTCGAATCCCAAAAGAACGTCACCTCGTCCAGAGGAATGGCTGTGCGGGAGGTCGTCTCCTTGATCCAAAAGCCGATCCCCTCGTCCATAGGAAGGTGGAAGACGGCGCTGCATCCGCGTGGTAAGTAGCCCGTGGCTGCAAACGTGCTGATGATCTCACCCGATGGGTTGTTCCCCATCCAGCAGGCCATCGCCGAGACATGGCCTTCGCCCTGTAGAACAGAGACCTTCTGGATCTTTACACTCTTGATTGGGGTTGTACGTGCACCGGCCAGCGGACGCACAGAATGGTCCACGGTGAGCGACCACGTGCCGCTGCTCCATCTTGCAACAATCAAGTGCCACGCTGTGATGTCTCCGACGATGTGGCAGCACGGCTCACTCTGAACGGAGTGCTCCAGTTTGAGGATGCCGCCGTGGAACGAGAGAGAAAGGTCTCCCTCCGTGGTGTGAAGTCGAATCAGCGTGCCATTATAGTCGCCGTGGGCAAAGACAGCCATAGTCACGGTGCTGTTTTCCTGTGAGAGGGGCTGCTGGGAAGAGGAGAGAGCTGCGGCCGTCCCGGCACCCGCGCCGCCTGCGAGGTTCACCGAGTTACCCGGGGAGTCCACAGCAGCATCCGTGGCATCCCAGTCCCGGTTGACCTGCAGCGTGATGTCAGCGTTCGTAGTATGGTAGAGCGAGCGCCGTGAGCCGCAAGGAAGGGTGGGGCAATGGACGTAGCGTCCCTTGAACTCGCAGAATGGGATGGCGGGCACATCTGTGAAGTCCGAGTCAATAATCTTCAGTGCGCGTGTAAGAAGTGTGTGAGTTTGGCCAGCTTTGTCCGTGTGGAGAATGCACGTGTCATTCTCGACGAATTGCAGGTACCAACAGTCCGACCCGAGATCAGTGAACTCGGCAGACTTTTGGCTGACGATTTGCCCCGTTGCTACATCGCACACGAACATCCCGCTCTGCGTGGCGATGGCCATGATATCCCCCGCCGAAGACACGCAGAAGCGGTTCACGGCCATGGCGTCCTCTGGGACGATAGGCGGCATACGCACCGGTTCCTCGTGGAACGCGCAGATGGGCAGCTGGTCGTTGTAGTTCTGGAACGGCCCAAAAGTGAAGTCACGCACAATATCCTGGCAGCGGGGAAGCTTGTACGGGACAATGCTACTGCGCAGCGCTAGCGTCAAGTCTTCAAGCACATGAGCCAGTTCCAGCAGCTCGAGGATGTTTTTTCGCTGGATGACAGCGAGACTGACGACACTGATCACCATCCCGTGACTCTCCGAAATTCCACTTCCGTCTTGGCCCACCGAGCTCGACAGGACGCGGCATCGCTCGAGCAACTCGTGAACTACCTCCGGTGGTAGAGCCTGGGCGATCGCTGGGGACTTGAGCAGCGTTCCGAACGCGTGATTGGAAACCGCCGAGCTTGGCTCGCCGTTGCCGCTGCACAGGGCAAACATCAACGAAAGCCCGTGGGACTGCACCTCGGCGGAGAAACCAACCGTGGTATCACGCATGTATAACGGATATCGTGAGCGGTACGGCGGCTTTCCTGTGACGCCGCTGGCAAGCGGTGTGGGGGCGCCAGATTGACTGGCTGTCGAGAGAAAGTCCCCTAAAGCTGTGGGCGAGGAGCAGGAGTTGTCTGCGATCTCATGGCCGAGTCCGGAGGCGGTACTAGTGTGCTGGGCTTGCCGCTGGTGATGGGACACCGATGATGCCAGCGGCGAGGGCCGGTTGGGAAGCTGCAGGTCCACCCCACCCTGGTTCTGGCACGGCACAGTGTGAAGCGCGGGAATGGCGCTGGAAAGCTGCTCCACCAGTAACACCAGCATGTCGAACGGTGATGGTGCGGCTGAATTGGTGTTAAAGGCAGCCGCAAGCCCAGCCACGTACTTGCGCACGTCATGCGGGTTGGTCGGCGTGTCACCGTCGAAGTCTGGCGGAGCAGGTGGTAGGCTCTGCTGGGCCGCCTCGGTGCGCTGCAATTTCGCAATGTAAGAAGTGTACGTCATGCTGTACAGCTGCGACAGGGTCAGCTCGCTGAGGTCCAAGTTCGCCGTGTGTGCATTCGCCTCGTTCGGGTCCTGCGTATACATGTCGCCCCGCAGCAGTCTAGTGGGCTCGACGAACTTGGCCTCGTACGTCGTGGAGCGGAACGGCAGCGACTCATTCGCCGCATTGGGAGGGACGGCGTCAAGCAGAGTGACGTGATGGTTCCACCCACTGGATCGGCCGCCAGCCCCGTGGGGCGAGGCGATGCCGCTCGTGCTCGCGTTCATTGTGGCCCAAGGCGGCGGCGGCGGCGCCAGCAGCAGCGACGGGCGGGTCGGCTTCGGCGGCAGTCGCCGGAGGCCGGTGACGGCACCACCCGCGCGCGGCCTCTTGAACCCGAGCGGCGACGCGGAGCAGTGAAACTCTGCGAAGAGCTCGGCACCCCAGTGACGACGCTGGCACACACACACACACGCACACACAGTCACACTCACACACCCGCCAACACGAACACAGAGTCGCCGTAACAGCCACGGAGACGGCGCACCTCCGACGAATGGCTCCGGATCAAGCAGCCAGCGCCCACGGTCAGGTTGACCTTCAAAAAACGAACAGCAGAGAGATGTCGTCTATGCCCAGAGGTCGAATGGCACCCCACGACGCGGCCACACGCACCCACACGTGTCCTTCCACACCGCCACACGCGGTACACGACGACGACACGGCAGAGCCCTACGCACGTGAATGCACGCTTGGCGCCACCTCGCGGCTGCAATCCGGAGCAGCGATCGAGAAGACTGGAGACGGAAGAACGGATGAGGAAAGCGGCCGGAAGAGAAAAGGTTGTATTAGAGCAAATAATCCTTATCGCACTGCGCAACGAAACTGCAACTACTACCTCACACGCACGTCCACGCGAACCGCTACGGATGCTTCTTCCCACGGCCAATGAAGATGTGGCCCCGTCCTGTCCGTCCTCTTCGTCTTCTTGAGAGCAATGAAATAACCCTCTTCCCTGCCACCCGCACGCACGCCACCCCACTCGCACCACAACACCCGCAACAGCACGTAGCGAAATGAATGGTGTCGTCTTACGCAACGACAAGGCTCACTGTAAAACAGATAGCAGGGGAATGTTGATGGGGAGAGGGGGCGGGGGGAGGAGGGGAAGGTAGAAAGGAGGGTAGTGCCAGGGCAGGGTCGGCGCGGCGACTCACTCAGAGAGCGTGGGTGTAAACGCAGTAGCGTGTGACAAATCAGGGCAGGGCGGGCGGAGGTGTGCCGCACTGTAAGCTACCAGTGTCGATGGTGTGAGTGTGTCGGGGGGGGTGTGAGGGTGAGGGATTGGCGGAAAGGGGTGGGAATGTGAAAGGGCGGACGGGGAGCGGGGGGAAGAGGAGGAGGGTTCGGCGTGAGAGGGGGAGAGGCAGGTGTATGAGCGGCGCACGGGTGCCAGACTCGCACGTGGTGAAGTGGGCGCCGGGAGCCTGGCACGCTCAGGGAGCGAGATGGCGTCGGAAATTGGCGAAAAATCGCGGTGCTTGATGTTCACTACGGCTGAGGCGCTCTCCTCCACGCAAGTCCCACACACCTCGCTTCCCCTCCCAGCCGCCCCCCCCCCCTGTGAGGCCGTGCGCCGCGCGCCGCCCGGTGCTTCCCGGGAGGGTTTGTGAACACGGGGAGAGAGAGCAAGGGACGGGGGGTGAGATGGTGCAGGTTGGTGGCCGGCAACGGGGCCCCGGGGGCATCGCGGCCGCACGGGGTAGCCGTGCTGCTCCCCATCGCGTCCAGCCCACCCGGCGCCTCAGCGGGCGGCGCCGCAAGCGCCTCGCACGGCGGCTGGGACGTGTCGAACTCCCGGCGCCG
>PGOM01000016.1:109853-122604 GCA_002921335.1 Paratrypanosoma confusum | reverse complement strand
CCCCCCCCTCCCCGCCTCGTCCTCATCTTCCCCCCCAGGCGTGTTTCCTCGATCTACCTTCCCCCCCACTCAGCACCCACGCCCACCCATGCACACACTCTCTGGGCTCCCCATGGCCACCGTTGGCACGAGGACCGCAATGGCGCAGCGTCCACAGCGCCACACCTTGTTGCTATTTGCCACTTCCGCGCTGACTGCGGTGCCAGGAAAAAGAGAAGGAGGGGGGAGGGAAAGAGAGTCATGCAGGCTCGGCTTCCCCACCGGTCACTCCACTTCCCGCTCCACCCCACGAAGTGACTCTCCCTTGGAGCACCGCTACAACAACTCGTCGTCATCGACCCTGCGGCGTGGGCAAGCGAGCAGCCAGATAAGCGAGAGCACGGCAACGACCAGCAATGGATACTGCAGGTACATAACGATGTACTTGAGCCCATCTAGATTCGCGACGTATACAGAGAACATCGCGCTGACGCTGGTGTTGGCGGCGTACTCACTGAAGCTGATGGTGCAGAACTGAACTACTGCAATAGACGATATCATGATGAGCATTGAGTTGAACAGGAAGGCGTTGAGAAGAGTCCCATTGAGCTTCATCGGATACACCTCGAAGATGAGCAGGTTCCCACCAAACGCGATGCAACCCATCACCACGCACCACATTAAATAGAATGCGAAGCAGCCGTAAGAAAGCACCCCCATTAAGGCAAAGGCGCTGTCAAGGCCCCGAAACATGTTACTTAGCAAGGGGTGTGCATGTGCGATGTTGTGGACAACGATCTGAAGCGCCCACATGATCGACATGGAGGCAAACACGATACCCAGGATGAGGCACAGATAGCTCACGAGCACCTGGCCGCCACGATCGCGGTAAGACACCTCCACGGACTCGTAGAAATCCTCCAGCTCCTTTACCTGTCGCTTGAAGAATAGGATCTTCTGGCGCTCCTTGCGTCCCGTGTGCCCGACTTCCGCATCCGCTTCAATCTTCTTCCCCAGCTCCATCAGTCGCTGCGACTCGTGAGCGATCTCGGCTTTTCGCACCGCATATTCAGCCGCGGTGATCGGCCTCGGGCGGTCGGTGAACATCCGGAAGAAAGTGATCGGCATTGCGGCGAGTCCCACACCTCCGAAGAAGAACAGGAAAACCCAGCCGATGGCCGACATAAGCGCCACAAGGTACACGAAGAGCGACACCTTGATACGAAGAGTCGACTGCTTCGTGGCGGTGCTGAACACCGCAATGTTGTCGATGCCACGCGTCTCCGGCCCTGCCGTCGTATAGGCTACGTACGCAATGGAGGAGTAGCCCACGGTGGCCCAGAGCACGAACAGCAGCACGCAGAAAACGCTCACGATGACCAGAGTGGAAATGATCGCAGGGCGTATTTGGCTCATGATGCTTGGTTGGTCTGGAACCCATGACTCGTAATACGCCATGGCGAAAGGCGTCAGCATGAAGCAGAGCAATGCGATAACCACAGTGATAATGGTCCACATGAGCGTTACGTTGATGCTACCGCTGGGATTTAGCGGATCGGCGCCCACGTTTGCCACATCGTACGGCAGAATAAGCACATTGAAGCACGCGAATGACAGCCCAAGGACTACGATCGCCTTAGGAAACCAGGCCTCATCCTTGTCCTCCTCCGCCGTGAACAGCACGACGACGTAAAACACTAGCCCCACAGTAAGCAGTGCAACGATCACTGCTAGAACGATAAGCCACCACTCGACCATGACAAACAAATCGAGGGTAGCCGAGACACTGTGGGTCGAACTGCTACCACAGGCGGCCAATCGGCAGCTCGGATTCTAGTACCACTTCGGCTCAATATCGCTGTTGGGTGGGGGAAGGTGAGTCTGGGGATTAGAGAGGGACAGAAGAGTAGCGAGAAGACATTGAAGCGCAGAAGGCTCACGGGGCGATACATGAGTCACAGGGCCCCCGCCCCCCGCTCCCTTAGTGCAGAAGCATCCGAGTGCCTCGCCCCTTTTTACCACTTCTGTTGCGGCTCTTCCCCCTCCCACTACAGCCTTTCCAGCGAAAGCCAAGGAAAACCAGTGAGCATCCTCTTCCGGAAGGCGGGCTGCGTCAGGCGTGTGCGGCCCCCTCGATCATGGCCAAACAAACCGCAGCGGATGGATGCGTTTGGGAGTGAAGACGGACTCCGTGGCCCACAGATGCATCATCATTGTCACTCAAGACGAGAAATACATTCGGTTTGAGATGTCCTTGACCAGCCACGTCATGCCCTCCAGCAATCCATCACCGGTCTTCGCACTACACACGCAGAGATGCACATGCCTTTTGCCGGCCGCAATGCTGGCGACATCAAGGGTCGCGGCTACTTCGGCCGGAGGAAGGGCGGTAGAGATATCCTGCTTGTTCACAAAGATGAGCAAGCTCGCCCCTGCAAGTCGCTCCTCACCAAGGAGCTGGTGCAGCTCCCGCTTGCAGTCTTCCAGGCGGTGCACATCATTGCTGTCAACCACCCAAATCAGGCCATCGGTGCTCTCAAAGTAGTTTCTCCAGTAGCTGCGGAGCGACTGCTGACCGCCCACATCCCAGACATTCAGGATGTAGTCCTTGAACGTAAACGCCGTGATCTGAAACCCAAGAGTCGGGCTGATTCCGCTAGTGTCCTTGTTACAGAACTTCTTCACGCACGTCGTCTTTCCCGCATTGTCTAGGCCAAGCATCAGCACGCGCATCTCTCTCTCCTTGCGCTTTGTCTTCTTGATGATGGTAAGTAGCCCCATGGCACTGCGGTCTCACGGGCTCGAACCGTTTTCTAGTCACGTCAGCTGTAGCTGGCCCGCACCAGGACCCCAAAGGTGTATCGATTCTACTGGAACCCCAACCGCGCGGTGCTAGCCGGGTGGTCGTCGCATTAGTCACTCCCTCCCAGCGTAGCGCATGCAGCGATCTACACAGCCCTATCGCCCACGCGTGAGTGAAGTCTGTGTAGCAGAGAAAAAAAACAAAAACGGGCAGGCACGATAGATGACCACTCCGCTCCCCGCCCCGCTTGCCGGGCACGGAGTGAAAGCGCCCCCTCCTTCCGGCACCCGCGAGGGGGGCTATTTTCTCCTCGGCCTCCCAACCCACATCCCCCTCTTGCACAGCACCCGCGGGCTCAGCGCTGCCGAGGCCACACATTCAGCCCTCCCACTCGCCAATGTCTGTCTCATCATTTTACTGCCAGCACAGGCACAACACCGCCCACACAACCAGTCGCCATCAGCCAACCACAAAGAACAGGAGCCGCACGGGCGGCGAATGGTGAAGTGTGGCGAGCGCGGCACGGAGCCCGCATTCACTCCCCCTGGCGATTGGCGGCCATTAATGTCCACCAAAATCCCATTCACCGTGCACACCCACTCGCACATCACTACTGGCTCCCCCCTCCCCAGCATTCCCACGCCAACGTCGCCCAGTCCTTTTACATGACCAGGACGCTGAATGTCCGTATTTCCCCCAGCCACCAGCGCAGCGCTCTGGCCTACATGAGCACTCCGCTACCTACGTCACCACACCCTCTCCCACCAGCCCCAAACCCTGCCCCTCCTATAAACCTTCATCCTTTCATTGTCTCCCACTTATCCAGCACAAACCCCAGTCCATCGCCACCACGGAACGGCAGCGTCTGAGCGGAACCCTTCCAAGAGCGTAGTTGCCAGCAGTACATGTCCGAGGCTTACCACCACGCTGCGTGGCGGATCCTCTCATCATACCACTCGATGTTCTTGTGAAGCGAGTGAACAAAGAGATAGATGGGCAGCATCGCCAGCACGTAGAACTGCGTGGCGTTGTACAGCCATGATCCCCAGCGGGAGCCGATGGAGAAGTAAGTGCGGACCTGGGAAAAGTCAGAATAGCGCTGCTCGATTCCAGCGGCATCCCACTGCTTGTTGAAGTCGCGCTTGTGGTACTTCGACTCCACCGATTCGTACTCGAGACGCCGCTTCTGCTCCGTACGGCCCCAGCCGTACAGCGTCGGCCCTGGGCGAGCTGGAGCCTTGTGCAGCTGGCTGCGAACAAGAGAGCGACGGAGCATTGCTGAGAGTGGATTCCGGGTGACGCAATGTGTGTCGGCAGTGGACTTTCCAGAGAGAGGGTATTGGTGTGCAGTAGGTTCCAGAGGAGGCTTGAGTGCGCGGCAGCCTCCCGTTTTTTCCGAGTACCCTTCCCCCCTCCCCCCACTCAACGAAAGTGCAGCACCAATGAGTGAAGTGCAGCTGGGGACAAGGCATCAACCTGCACAGGCATGCAAACGTGCGCAATGTACATGTGCCCCAAAGAGTTGTGTTGGCACTGTAGTTGGCGGTTCGTTTGCCGCACTAAATGAACTCATTCGGATGGTGCACTCCCAACCGGACTCGAACGTCTACCTGTATTCGATTGTTGCTTTCCAAGTCTTCTACTCCAACCGGCCAGGCCCAAGCGGCAACCAACCACCACCCCTTCTTTTTGGACTGGTCCAGTCACGCCCAAGCGAGCTGGTACGTCCGCGCAAGCACCGCACCGTGTGCTCTTGCCCCTTAAGACCGAAACGAGGAAGACAGGCGCCGCATCACGGCAGGTGAGCGGTTCATGTAAGCATCGGTATTCCCACCACGCCGGGAGCCCAGAGATCCGCCAAACGCACGAAAAAGCGCGTACGTAAAGCCAAAGGGCACGGACGTCTTACATGTGACCCGCAGCGAGCCGTAGAAGAAGAATGGGATCCCTTCGGTGCGGATCATGCTTCGTGCTACACCAACCGCCTCCCGAAACACCACTGCCTCACCCCGCAAGAAGCATCTTACGGTGCGCACCCCACCAGCGCGCTCGCAGTTGTACAGCGCTGACCGAAAGGAGTTTCGTATGGGGGCGGTGAGAAACACCAGAAACGCGTGCGTCCGAAAGGCTGTCCACCAGTTTGCGAGAAAATCACTCCCACGCCGCAGCTCGCCTACGCGCCACTGTAGCGCAGTGAGGGCAAATCCGTGCCAGCATGTGGACGCGATTGCCGTAGCTGTCACACCGCTCACCCACGAATACACACCGTATTGCTTCGTTCCCTGGCGCAGGCACTGTACCAGGGATGGACCCGTGGAACCTCTCCACGTGGTTTCCGTAACGCGCAGTCGACGGGCGGTAGTGGCGACGAACACCTTGCCAGTGGCATGCAGAAGCCCACCCAGAACTGCGCCAGGGAATCCTCCGCCAAGGCAGCAAAACCCAAAGTACAACGCCCCCCATGGCCCCGCAAGAAGAAGTGGCTGCACGGGATTCTGAAGCATCCCACGGTACCGTGCCATGCAGAAATCGATGGGGTTAGCAGGAATAAAGGGGCCCCGGGAACTGAATGACTTGGTGTAGTCGCGGTAAGGGTAAAGTATGACGATAGTCAACAGACTAGCCCCATATCCGATGATGCCACTGAGCATCCCCTCCATGTTCGCATCAAATGTGCACCGTCGCTGGAATAGAGCAGCTTCCTGCGGGAGGAAAAAGATAGTATGTGCGAAGCTGGGAGGAAATGCACCACGGATTCGCCTGACTGAACGCTGCTGGGGCCTTCCGGTGAATTCAGGCGTGTAGTTGCCGGAGAGAATGGTGGATACATATCTAGCACTGGCTCTCCCCTCCACCCCTTCGCAACAGGAGAGCTGCAGAGTAGTCAGGGAGCTGAACCAGCAAGGGGGCCACCTTGCGACGAGCGAGCGCGTGGGCCGGAAATGCTAGGTGTGAGGTTGTCGCACGACAAAACGGAATGTTCTGACGCGGTGCGCTGGCCAGCCGGGGTGGGTTGCATCCCCGGGTGTCACCCCACACAGTTGATAGAGCGAGAAGGGAAAGCGTGTGCCGCTGGTGGAGTGATGCCGGGGGCTGGTCGGTCAGAGCAACCCCCAACACCTTTTCCGGCCAGCCCCTCTCCGCCAACAAATGAACACCCTCACTCCCACGCCTTCGACAAGCCGTCAAACCCCAGCCGCACCTCAGTGGGCCGAATTAGAAAGCCGCGCGGGCTCTGTGCTACGAAAACACTTGGTTTTCCCCTGTTAGCCCTTCTTGTTCACGGCCAGTCTTCGCAAGGCCCAGTCGTCCAGGGACCAGCAGCTGGTCCGCATTGTGCATCTCCCATTGCTCTAACTCCACGACAGTGAAGAGCTCTTTTCCACCTTCGTCCGCTGAGCAAAGCGTTGACTTCCGTGGAGCCAGCTGCAACTGATACTGCAGCACCTGCTCATATGACACCCAGAGCCCTCTGTGCTGCAATGCCTGGACAAATGGGTTTGCAGTGGTTCGGCCAGTGAGCGCATTCATCCCCAGCGGCGTGGCATCGGTAACAATGAATGGCTGCTGCTTCTTCGCACCCTTCGAAGCTGCACTGCTCCGCAGAAGGCTCTGGTGCAGCAGCTTTGCAGGTAGGTTAGCAATGTCGTCAACACTTACTACGCTTGACGTTAGGCTGATGCAAATCGCCTCACTGCCCTGTTTTAGCTGCTGGTAGCCCCCCAGCAGTGGGTAACTTGCAGGAATCCAGAAGGGCGAGCTAAACCCCAAGTCGCTGGCAGCTGCGACAAGATTGTCAACCACCTCCTCACGCGTGAAAAAAAGACCTGTAGCACCACAGCGGGGAGCAGCGAAGGTTGGCTTGCTATTTGGGTCCTTGTATGGTAGGCGCATAGCGGTTTGATGGTAGAACGTGCGCGGCTCCAGATCGTCCACTGTGTCGCTTGGATCAATGAGATGCTCCGGCAGCGGTGCCATGAACACAGGCGCGTCGTTAGCCGCAGAGCCGTACAGCTTGGCATCAACTAGCCGCTTGGAGAAAAACAGCTGAGGGCCGGCTTGCTTCTCGAACTTCGCGTACGCTGACGGTTCACGCATCTTGAGCTGCTCGAGCAGTGCAACGGCGTTGTGCGCCTGAAAGGGAATGCCATCAAAGCAGCCGTTTCTCACAAACGAGAGCTGCTGGCCATACGTGATTTTCGCCGCGCTCGGAGCTTTTCTGCGGTACGACATGCGAGCGACTTTTCACAGTGAGCCTTCCCTTCCTGCATGTACTCCCTACCGCACACGGCGAGGCAACCGTTTCTGAGCTTTTGTGAAAAACCTCCACTTGCACCCACCCCCACCCCAGCCGTCCAGAGGCGCACGCACTGCCCCCACGACGATGAAGCCGTCAAGCCACCCACAGGTTCGACATGGTAAGCTGCAGCCGCCACAGCAGCACAAGATCATCAGTGAAAGCGGTTACACTGTCGCAATCCAGCAACAAGTTGAAAGAGACGGGCCGGAGTATATCAGTCGTGGGAGCACTACCAGCCAAGCCCAACGGGCCCCTGCCCCTTTTCTCCAACCGCAACTGGGCAACGCGACATGTCAGTTTACGTGCCTACCACCTGTTGCTACACGACCGTGCGACCTGAGAGGCCCATACACCTTTATTGCACACCACCCCTTGGCTCTTCCGGCTTATGCGCAGCGTGAGCGGGGACACGCTACATTCATCTTATTCACGGTGGCAGAAGCATCTTCTCCGGAGGAAACACGAAGCGGATGTTATTTGGCCCATCAGCGTGGTAATCCCACCCAGGGACAAAGTAGACGGCATCAGTGTTGCAAACGGTGATACTAGACGACATGGCTACGCCGATGCTGGGCAGGACGTAGGTCGGAAAGACACCCACGATCGGTGCACAGCGCAGGATGAAGCCATCCTCAATGGCAGAAACCTGAGCGAAATTCAGGGTGCCAATATCTGGCTGCCGGAGACCGACCACTGAGCCAACCTTCATGTCCTTCAAAAAGCGACCCTCGCACGGCAGTTTAAGCCTCTTCGCCTCAGAGTACGTGACGTAAAGTCCCCGGCAGAGCGCAAGTCGCTCGATGTAGCTATCGTACTCTGGCCCGTAGCTCTCCACGAGCACACGCGTGCCCGCGGGGATGCCCTCTGTAGCCACAAAAAAGACCACCTCCATTGAGGTGGCTTTACTCCGCACCACACGGGAGTGGAAAGGGTTCTTAGCGCCGCGCTCCGACCCGGAGGGAGGGGGAAGCGGCCCCGAAGAAGTGCACGCGAGGGGCAATAGCAGCACGGAACCCCGTCGAATTGCGACGTTACCGCGTGGGGCAAATCCGAAGTGGTGATTGACGTACCTCATGATGTTTCCACCCCGAATGCTCCGACCATCGCCGGCGCTCATTGCCGTCGCACAGTAGCGCTCCTCGTCGTCTGTGCCCTTCCGTATCGTCGGGCCGCAGTACAAAAAAGACGTTCCCTGAGGTATGTAGTGCGCTGCGATGACCTCTAATTGACCCGGAAGCTCGGTGCAGGGTTGAACAGATAGCAAGGTGTACGGGAACACAAGTGTCGCCTCATCCGATGGGAGCGCGAGCGAGTGATGGTAACCGTAGTAGTACAAGTCTCCTGGAGGCCAGTGACTGGGAAGAGGTGCCTGCATGGGAACAGTTGCGTCGAACGTCGTTGTGTACCACACCTCCTCGGGCATCTCTACTCGCCGGATCGATGCCTCCGAAACGGAAAATGTTTCATTGACTTCCACGCGCCTGGAGCTGAGAAGGACTCGGATGCAGTAGTCAGATACTGAGAATGGGATTCCGACGCGAATCGCAGTAAGGTAGCACGACCCTGGCTGGCCTTCAGCTGAAACCTGCCCCTGGCAAATCCCCCTTAGGGCACTATCGTCGCCAAAGCCTAGAACAACATGGGCTTCATCCGCACCAGGCATACAGCAGAAGTAGCTGTACGAGCTGCCTCTTCCTGCACGCACCTTTTGGCGTAGCGGGCGGCGCGCAATGCACCGATGCTGCCAAACGTTGTGGCGCCAACGCCGACGGAAAAAAAGGGCCATACGGTCACCCCTTGCCTCACTCTCAGCAACGAACTGCGGATCTTCAACAAGCGCATCTGATAGCCTCGTGTGAAAGTCTCGATCAGCCTGTCGCCCCGAAGAGGATTCCCACAACTCTCGCGTTGCCCCTACCAGCTTGCCTGGATCATCGGCATTCTTTCGCGCTGCGCGTCTCGGCCACTCGCGCTGCTCCCCAGCAGATTCTCCCGTGTCTACGCGTCGCTCAGCACATGAAGCGCGATGCAGAGATGCAGCGGAAGCGGTGCCACTCGAAGTGTCGCTACCATCGCTGTCACTCCCGCTATCACTGTCGCTGCCTGTCTCTGTGGGCGTGGGCACGTGCGCAGGGCGCCGGTCGCACTGGTTTTCGAACTGCAGTGCATCCAGTAGACTTGGTGCCCAAGCCAAAAATTCGAACGTAGTGGCGTGGCCAGCGTCCTCGACCAGCACCAGTGATTTTTCGGTCGTGCTGCTTCGGCCCAAGTCATTTTTCGCGAGTTTCCTGGGGTTATAGAGTGAGAAGTAAAAGACCTTGGATGCATCCCCCGCCATGTATGCCCTATGATCACGCCCGCGCCGATAACCATGGTCGACTGCAGCAATCGTAACGTACGTCGTGGCATCTGTTCCATCCTCAGTAGGCTGCTGCGAAGCCACAATAAAGTCTGAGCGAGTAGCCCCAATGCCTTCCACCGCTTTAGTTTCGGAAGAAGCTTGCTTTTCGCCATCGACGACTGCAACAGCACTCGATGCTTCACGGGCACCATCGGCCCAGGAGCCCCGAAGCAGCGCTGCTTCAGACGACCTCACGAGATGCCCGCTCATCTGTGAGGCCCCAGGGGTGGTACAGCTCGCTGGGCCTTGGACTTTTCGACCCTTGCCCACTTCCCTTCGAAGCCTTTTGCGTTGTTTTGCCACTGATGGCGCCGAAGTCGGCACTTCGACCAGTGGTGCCATCACCTCGTCTACCCGAAGCAGAAGGGCCTTACCCCTCGATTTTGTCAGCCACAGTAATCCGTTGTGGCGCAGCTCGCCTGTCACATACAGCCCCGACGGCGCATGGAGCATGCGGAACAGACCCGGCTGCGTCCAACTTCCGTGAAAAAGAAATGTTGCTCCTCCGTTAACGCCAGGCCTCAGGAGAACGTAGTGAACGTTAGACTCAGGCACATCTACTTCGGGCATCAGAAACATGTCAGCGTGCGGCACGTAGAGAACGTAGCTCTCTTCCCCTCGATACACGGTGGACACTCCATTGGTAGTCATCGCAGCGAGTTAGCGACAGGGAACGCTAGGTTTCGTCGGTAACTTGGATGATCCGATGGCACTCTCCACTTTAAACCCCACTCATCGCTGCTTCCGTATGCATGTTTGCCTCAAAAGTTGGACAAAGAGAGGTGTGCGTGTGTGGAGGAGCGGGTGGGGTGAGCCGCAAAGAAAGGAGTCTACCCCCAGATCTTAAGCAGCGTAGTGATAATCTAAGCCGTACCGCAAGAAGGAAAAGCAGTTCCGATTAGAGGAAATACAAGAGTGTCGCACTAACACCACAGGAATGGGGGAGGGGGGGGGGGAGAAGTGCAGAGACTACGTCAATGATGGCCGGGGATAGTGCCGCAGCCAGAGGGCCCTCTCCCTGACGATAGGCGAAAGAGTCACCTTGTGCCCACGAGCCGCCAGTTGGACTGCTCCTGGTACATGCGCACGTAGGCGCAGCACCACGTAGGCCAATGACTCTGTGATGTAGCTACCAGTACCCACGCGCCCCCATCGCTGGCATTCCTTCCCCATCTTCCTCGAATAAGGAAGGGTTTGCGCCCAGTATCGTCGGGGCCCGTCTACAGTGACCTAGGGGGTACCAGCTGCACGACCCCTGCGTACTCGGTGGTCAGAAACAAACAACCTTGTTTGGAATCTAGCTAAATCCCGAAAGGTGAGGGGTCATCTCCGAGATCAGCGGTTCGCAGGAGCCTGAGAGTTCTTCTGCCGCGGCAGCCGTCGAATGATTCAGCATCATCACCATTCGGTGCACTCGCCGAAGACGATCTAGTGGTGACGTGTCAAAGCTACTGGTGGACGAAACAGACGCTTCGGGATCACCTCCTTCCCATGGGCCAGCATCCACAGCTTTCACAGCGGCAGCCGAGCGTGGCGCACGGACATCGATACTCCCTGTCCACTGGGCACTCTCGTTACCTGGTGCAGTCGTCCTTGACGCGCTACCCGGCCGGTGGACTACCACACTCTCATCATGGAAATCAGTTGTAAAGTCCCCCCTGGTGAAGTCACCATGCGCGACTTGCCTTCCTCCGGTGGAAAACACCGGGTCGCCTGCGCAAACCCAAAAATCACGGCGCCGCCGCAGCTCCGCGCACACTACGTCGCGGAGATCGTGCACCGCATCGCGCTCGATACTGCACCTGGCCGTCGTCTCAGCCAAATCAAGGAGAGCCGTTGAAAGAAGCATCGCAGAGTTCCACTCCAACTCCTCACGCCGTCGAGAGAGAAGCCGGGCGGCCTCAACGGTCTCTTGATACAGCTGATCGGCACTAAGACGTGCGCGCTGCGTCCGCAACACGTTAGCCTCCACCTCCTGCCGTGCTGGAAGCTGCGCCGCTTCAAAAGCTTCCACTTTGGCCATTAGCTCCCTCTCCCGCTCACCAAGATGCTCTTCTCGCTCCTGCACCACCTTCTCGCGCCGGGTGCACACGTCTCGCATTGCCGCTACCTGGGCACGCTCGCGGTTGACTTCAGCCACACGGATCGCTAGGTCTTGCTCCTGAATCTGCAAGCGATACAAGCGCTCACTGGCTTCTGCAGCAGCACCTTCCCGCAGATTCGCACTCTCCAAGCGCAGGGACTCTAGCTCACCGCTCAGCATCTCGGCCAGTCCCCTTAGATGATCCAATTCGCAACGTTGACGTGCAACGGTTTCACGCAGGCGTTTCACAACGCAATCATGGGAGTAAAATGATCGTCGCACCAGAGCATCTAGCTCGCGGGCTTTGACCTCGTAGGCATCCTCCATTGCATGAACGAAGTTACGCAACCCAGCTACGGTGACTCACCACTTCATGAACTCTGCACTACCTGCACACACGCACACACACACACACTCCAAAGCTGCAGTTCGCTGAGACTTTGCTGTATTTTACAGTACCGTGTGCAGTTACTTCAGCAGCCTCAGTACCTGACTTCGCCCACACCAAAGTCGTGGAAATGTCGAAGTCAGTTACGCTTCAGTACAACACGGTCAGTCTGCTTCCCCAGTGTGTCAAAAGAAGAGGAAATTGGACGGCCTGAGTTCAAGAAATCCACAGCGGGTATTTCCACCAGCGGCTGGAAGTACCTCCGGTGATTTGCCTTCCCTCTATTACACCTACATGCCTCAACTCGTCCAAATCAATACGCACACTAAGCAGCGAGGTCAATCCCAGCAGTCACTCACGGTCCTTGGCAGAGCATGCACAATGTTTGTGAACGCTACGGGGGACGAGCAATGAGACCCATTGAAAAAAAACAACAACACGTAAGCTCTTTCTCTCTTTCTCTCTCTCTCAATTATGTTTTTCGCTCCGCACCACCCATCGGAAAATAAAGTCAATTTTCTCGGCAGTAACATCAAAGCTGCCACGCGGTCCATTCGGCATCCCCTGAGAGTACTCAAGTATGTAGCTTACCACCACCACATAGCACATCGAACGCTTCATGGAATCCACAGAGCCAACACACTTCGATTCCTGTTCACCCCAACTCTGCACCTAAGGACTTGGCACAGCAACTAGCTGACCTCGGACAAAGAAGCTCCTGGGAATCGCCGTCGTCACGGCAATCCAGCCCTGGAAAGGAGCAAAATGACACATCGGCGTCTTTCCTCCCTCACCCC
>PGOM01000016.1:81587-104056 GCA_002921335.1 Paratrypanosoma confusum | reverse complement strand
TTGCCCCCCACAACTTCACTGCTTTGCAATCCAGACGACCTGTCGACGTCACAGGTGACACAGTGCCAATGAGATTTTCCTAGGTGCCTGTGACAGTGGAGAAATTTACGGTGTGCATTACTTGTGCAGTTATATTCAGTAAGCTGACCGGTATGTGTAACAATTTTATTGGCTACGTGTACCAAGGTGTGAGCGGCACGTCGAGCTATGTGGATGCCAGCCGTATAACGTTGATGGTTAGAGTATATGGCTTAGGAAGGACTGCTGATGAGGATGTTCGGCTTGGGTTTCTGCGGTATATGCATCAGTTGCGTTTTCTGTGAACAAGTGGGGCACATCGTTCGGTTCTTTGTAACGTTGTTGAATAAATATATATATTTCTTGTGTATGTCTTCATAACTGCCATAGGTCTCGGGGATGTTTGCCAATGGTGTTCTTTGACTTTGTTGATTCTCTGTGGTAGAAATTAGGTGTGTGGGTGAATGGTTGTGGAGGAGTAGTGCTGACAGCTTTACGACCTCCACGGCTGTGTTTTACAAGTTTCGCTATGAAAGCGAGCGACAGTGTATCGTGTTCGACTGGAATCGCAGACCTGTGGGGTTGCAGGAATTTGGCTTGCTGCGTGTGTGCCCCGCCGCGGGCTGCCGGGCCCCGCCTGTCCGACCACGATGTTCCAAGTGGAGTGATGGGGTGGGTGGGTCGCCATGCTGGGCTGCCCATGCGGGCGGCCCACCCCGACACCCCCATGGCGCCGGCGGGGCCCCTTTGCAGCTGCTGGTGGCAGACTGGAATTGCTGTAGACTCAACGGTAATACCTCTACGGGGCTGCATCGGCTCCTGTCGAAATTTTTTGCCTATTCTACTCGGATGTGCGGGCCGTGGTTTGCGGATGTGGGGCCGTGAGTGAGTGACAGATTGATCGACTTACTAGGTCTAGTTTGACTCTTTGTCAAATCTTTCTACTGGTGACGTTAGTCCTGCTGCGGCACCATTGTGTGTGTGTGTGTGTGCTGCGTTTTCTTTACTTTGTAGGATCGTCTCCAATTGAAGGTTGTAGCGCGAGCGTGTGTCGCTACTGCGTCAAAGCTTGTTGCACATTGATTTGTGTGCGTGTCCGCGGTCGGCCTCTCGAGAGTTTCTGGAAACGCGTTAAGAAGAACGTATTCTAGAAGTTTTTCGAGCACAATGGCGGCGGTGCCGAAACAGCGTGTTAGGGGGATCTCCTTTAAGCAGGAGTATCAGGGCCCCGCTGCTGCGCGTCGCACAAGGCAGCGTGCACCGTCTATGGCACAGGAGAACAGCAGGTGGGTCCTTCCCGACCAAAACCCTGACTTTGCCGGAAAGATGACCTTAGTTCTGGATTTAGACGAAACCCTTGTGTACGCACGTGAAGGCCCTCTGTACGCAAGGCCTGGGCTCGATGAGTTCTTTAAGGCCTGCAGTGAGAACCAGATCGAGGTTGTGGTCTGGACTGCAGGGCTGAGGGCATACGCGCAAGCTATTATTCGTAACATCGATAAGTATCAGGTTGTCCAGCACTGCATTTATCGCCACTCGAAGTGGTTCACAGGACAGGCAGGCTACCGAAAAGACCTAGCTGCGCTCGGTCGTCCCCTGGACAAGGTTCTCATCATTGAAAACACTCCGGATTGCATTCGTGGCTACCAGCAAAACGGCATTCTGGTAGAAGACTATGAAGGTGGTGAACACGCGGATAATACCATGCCTGCGCTTACGGAGCTAATTCAGTCTTTGAGTAAGAGCGGTATGACCGTTCCGCAATTTGTGACGTCTTACCAGTTGCTGACTCGAGGTCCGATTCAGACCGATGTAGGGGATTTTATTGTGGTGTACAGCTTAAATGTTGGGTTATGGGAGCCTGGGGAGCACAACCGCGTCAATCGGGATATTCAAAAGTAATATTCTCTTCTCATGGGCTGCAGGTAATGAGGTTGCTGTGGTAGCGGTGCCGATGCCGTATAGTTCGTCCACTGGAGTTTCCCCAGTCCTTTTTTTTTTGCTGCTCTACTGCCAGAGCAAGCATGGGTAACAAACGAAAACCCCGAGCAAGGCAGGTGCACATGTTGATGGTGACGTACAGGATTTCTTTTCCGGATTATGTACTAGTCAAACTCGACTACCGCAAAGAAAAAAATTGGCGCTTTCTGTCGTGTGTATTGCCTTGCAGCATCCCCAATCAGTGACCACTAGTCTCACTGCCACGCTCCAAAATTGAGTCCTTTCTGGAACGTGCTTGTCTTTACCACTACTTGAGTGAGGTAGGGATCGCGGTGGAGGATGGCGACAATGTGTAGCCGGGGACCATTCCTCCTTTTTTTTTTACGTGGTCTTTCACGTTCAATGCGATTGTGTGGGAGAAATCGCTCTGGCTGCTAGTGTACGCCTTGGGGTGGTCAAAATTTTCAACCTCCAGCGTGACGAAAGGGAGCCGCGGAATGGAGAGGAAGAATCTTTCGTGAAAGTGGCCCGACTTCATCCCACGATGAGGAGGGAGCTTACGGTGGCCGAGCTTGGGGGTTCGATGGGAAATATTTTTCGCTTTGCGGATCGATGTTGAGCCATTTCTGCCTCTTCCGTGAGGATCGATGGCATCAGGTAGAAAAAGAGTTTTCGAAGGCACCAAGAAAATGGAAGCAAGCGGATGTGTGTGAATTTAGGTGTTGAGGCCGGGAATGGGAGGGGATTCGCTGAGCTTTGCTGCACCGGGCTAAACACGTAGCTGTTGACCTTTGCTGTGCACGGTGTTCCCTGGGGTTAGTTTGGACCGATGGATCTCTGCGAGCTGCAGTCGATAGCGGTGCTGGTGCTATGTGTGCATGCGCCGAGAGTGGAGTGGTGGCGATCGCGTGACTGTTTTTTTTTATTTTTTTAGGCTGCTTTGGGTGAAGTTGGTTGTGGAGTGGGGGAAGGGGAAGCACAGCTTTTGGCATTGGTCGACGGGGGGTGGCATGTATTGAGCGCACGACGCAAGTTGAAGGATGGAGGGAAGGGTGATAGGAAGAGGTGCTATTTCCCTTTTTTTAATACCTTACTGCGTTGTGCCGTGAAGTGTCACGTGCCCGCGCTTGTCGTCGCACGGCAAATGTACATGACGATGTTCCCAGTGCCTGCCGATTGACTCGGTGGAAAATATTTTATCTATTTTCTTTCACGTCCTGCGCTTACTCTCCCATGTACAGTGGGAGAAGGACGCTGAATATTTCTTGTGTGTCGACTGTGGTTTCCAGGGATGATGGCGAAGGTAAAGCTGGTCTAATGCAACTTTGTCTGATCCACTGTGAGCGGTGTGGGAAGTACTTCTCACTCTTGACCTGCTTGGCCATGGTGTGCAAAGTGAGAGGTTGCACTAGTCTGATGGAGCCGACTTTTGTAGCTCGGTGCCGAATGACTCTGAAGGCGTCACATCTGTATTTTCCCCCTTCTTCCCATCGATTCTTTTTCTTGTGTGCTGTTTTCATTGGGCCACGGACGGAGAGTGTGATGTGGGGAGGAAAGGAAATACCAGCAGGGCATTACTTCTGGCATATCAACCTCTCGTAGTGGTCCCAGTATTCGAACTACGATGTATGGGGAGGGGCTGCCCGCGAGGTAAGTGCTGACGGTTTCTAAGGGTGAAGTAAGTCATGCAAGGTGAGTGCCATGGGATGGGGTGCATTTTGTTCTTTGACCCCCCCCCCCAAAAAAAACATTGTACGAGATGTTTTGAGTGGGAAAGGGACGGGGTCGGTTTGTGTTTGGGGTGTGTGTGTGTGTAGGGGATAGATAGTGGGTTAAAGAGAAACACAGACCGCCAAAAAATAATAAGGGTATGGAGCTGCTGAGCACGACGTCTCACACAGAAATCTTCCTGTTCCACCGGCGACTGTGTACGGGGAATGAAAAGAGGAGTGTGGGGGTACCGAAAAAATTAATTATTTACTTGCGTTTCCAGTGTCTACCAGGTATTGCAAGGGCTTTCCAGCTTCTTTTTTGCCTCAACTCGTCCGTGTGGGTTTTTGGAGCCACGATGTCCACGGGATGATGAGGTATGCTGTGGGTTGCTGACAGACAGGCCAGCGGGTGATGGGGCGCTGCTCTACATATGCTCTTCAGGAGGCTGTCTTTTTCAACGTCATACCTCAGAACGCCCACTGCTGGTTTGCCGCAAGCTAATTCAATTTAGCGGCAAAAGCAAAGGTTCACGAAGACATGAGTTTCAAATTTCCCTCTGTCGCGGCACTTATTGGATTATGTGTGCCGGCTGCTGTGTCCCCCGCCACCCTCTCCCCCCCTCTACATGCCCAATCCATCCTCCGCAACTGTGCGTGGTGGGTTAAGGGGAGTAGCAGTGGGCACTGAAGAGGGCTGGCTGGGGTGGGACGGGCGAGGGGGCTCGCCGAGGTGACTCAAGCACAGTATAGGGAGGTGAATGATTCTAACAAGCTCGCCCGGCTTGGGGATTGCCCTGGCCTGTTACAGCTTGAGATTTAGTGTGTCTGGTAGGCCTTTCTTGATGTTGCGGTTCTTCACAGTCGATGCAGGAAATGCTGCTGGTACGGGTACAGATTTGCGTGGTTGGGTGAGCGGCCTGCGAACCTGTTGGGGTGCATGAAGCTGGTGTGTGACGACATTTACGCGAAGACACCACTTCATTCACTCTTCGTGTTTCTTCCCTCACTTTCACAAATCTGACAAGACGCCTACCGGGGGCCAAGTAATAATGTTTTTTGATGGTATGCTGGTTAATTATATTACTGTAGCATTTGTGTTGCTGTGTATGGGAAAGCGTGAAAGGCAACGCACTTTTTACTGCTGTTTTCCCTTGTTTCGCACTCTTTTTTTTTTCCTTCTCCCTTTGGACTCGTAACTTTTCTGTGTCTCCCTTCTCTTTTTCTCTACCTACCCCCAAGCTCTTGTTCAATTTCACTCTCTCTTTTTTTTTTCTCTCTCTCTGCTTCTCTCAATCCACTCCTCAATTTACCGAACGTTGTGTCACGGCAGACTGGCCAATCCATTGTGGCTTTCCGAGTAAGTCCCTTATGCTCCACTTCAAGTACTAAGAGACTTTGGTGGGGTGCTGGGGCACCTACGGGCAACTGTCTTTTCGCGACGATGGCGGATAAACAACTCGCAATTGGAGGGGGCGGGCAGTTTTTTGCCAGCACATACGGAAAATCTGATTTCTAGGTAGTATTCCACGGACGCACCATGGGAAGCGGGGTACGGCTGGTGTGAGGGGCATGTGTGCTGCTGTGCTTCAAAGCCCCGACGACAATTATAGCTCCATTTATGAAGGAGGGTAAAAGGGGGACTGAAAAAAGAGGAGGAAGAGGCCTTCACCTCGTTGATTTCGCGCATTTCCCTATGTAGGCCCTGCTACTCATGTTTTTATTTTTCACCTCCACCTCATGGCGGACGCTCAGCCTCCTAGGCGTATCAATCCTCTTGGAGCAGCCTCCTTCCCCCAGTAGCTACTTGTAGGACAGAGTAGTGTGCGGCTTTGACTTCACGCCACTGTCCATGAGTGGAGACTAGACCCTGTAGTGGCACGAGATTGTGTATGTAGCTGGCGAAATGCGTCGATGTGGCTGCGCGTATTTCATCTGGCTCCACACCCCCTCCTTCCCTCGGAGAAAAGACGGCAACGAGGCCACAACTGCAATCTAGCAGTGATGACAGGGGGATGGGTCTTCCAGAGGTTGCAACTCCATTGGTTGACGCTGTGCTGGGTACGGTTACAGCATTATCATGCTGTCATGTGGCGGCAAGTTACCGGCTACTTGTGCGATTAGCGATGGCCTAAATGCTCATAACACCGAGTTTTTTTTTTGATTCTTGATGCCCCACAGCTGCACACCGTTACGGCCACATGTGACGCCAAGGAGGCGGATCCTGTTATTTAATTCCTTTTTTTTGCCTCTCAAATAGTTGCCGATTAGAGGTAGTTTGAGATTAGGTTGCATGACCGAAGCCTCCTTCCTCGCTCCTTCTTGCTTCACGTAGAATATGTCGGAAGCTCAGTCGTCTGAATCGTACTCGTACTCATATTCTGACTCCTCATTCTCATCAACATCTGCACTTTCCGCCACCGACGAAGATGAAGGTCGAACCTCGAAGATTGCCCCGGCGGTTAGGCCATCTGCCAGTGCTTCCCTTGAAAGACAGCCCACCAAATCCAGTGAGCAGTCGAACTTCTGGGAATCAGTGCTGAGGCTTCCATTAACGCGGTGGGAATCCAGTTACGAAACACATGATGCTGAGTGGATAAGGAGTGCAGCAACAGAGACGGCACTACAGCCATGGGTGGAGCGACTTCTTCATGAAAAAGTCGTGCACAGTGACCCACATCTATCGTCGTCTCGTCATGTTTTCAGTCTGGTTAGATTGCATAGACTCTTGCTAGCATACCAGCGAGCTCGCTTGAATGAATGCGACGAAGATGCGAGACAGCTCCGCCACCTCGCGCAGGAAACAAAGGCAGCTATAAGCGAGTTACAACTTAAGTCAACAGCTCTAATGAGGGACAAAATAGAGCTGGCGTCGGAGCTTGAGCGCTGCCGAGCTCAAATTGCCGATTTTGAGCAGGAGGGCACTCGGGTGACCGACTCTCGTGTTCGTTCGTCTGACATGCGCAAGCTGGAGAGGGCACTGCAGGCAAGCAAGGCTGAATGCGAAAGGCTCCAGAGGGATCTTTGCCATGTTAAGCGAGAAAATCGTGAGCTTCTGCAAAGTGCTCAGGGGAGCGTGGGCGACTCAGAGATGCAAACCTTGCGAAAGGTACAGATGGAGTACTTACACCTGGTCGACAAGCATAAAGAAACATCGGATACGCTAGCAAAGACCTCTTCAACTCTGCGCAGCCTTCAGGAGGCAGAGCGAGAGGAGAGACGTGATGCCCAAGAGGAGCTCCCCCGCTTGCGCCAGCAGCTGCACCAGCTGCAGGAAGAGAACTCGGCTCTAATACTCTCACGCGATAGTGCAGAGGAGTTATGTGAGAGGCGGGAGGCAGATGCCCTCCGTGACATGGCGGAGCTGCAGCAGCTTCACACTGATATTATTGCCGAGGAGCGTCAACGGTACAAGGCGCTTCTTGAGGACTTTGCGCATTTGAAGGCAGAGCTCGAGAGCCGCTCCGCGGTCCCAGTGAAGACGGATTCCGTGACTGTAGGTAATGGGGCTGATGCCGCGGCGGAGAAACGCAAGCCCGGGGGCAAAGACTCTCTGTCGCATCACAAAATCGCCCCTGGAGAGCTCGATAGCAGTGACTTGAACAGCAGTGCCACGCTCGAGTCCACCAATCCTCCAGCCGTCCTGGGGCTGCTAGGCGATCGGCGGTTAGTTAATAAATTAGCCATAGAGAAACAGCGCCTCGAAAGGGAAAATGACCAGCTCTCCAGCGAAGTGCAGCTCCTTGAAATTCGTGCGGAGACATTAGATGCCGAAAACTTGAAGTTGTCGAGGATGCTGAGGGAGTACGAAAAGGGGGAGGAGGGATTTCAACGGCTTCACATGGATCTTAAGGAGAGTGATAGATCGGTTGCACTGCTTCATGAAGAAAACGGGCAGCTACGCGAGCGGCTAAACGCGATGGAGGATGCCGTGACATTTTCATCGGCACTCCAGGCCCTCTGCCTCCGCGTTGGCGTTACGCAGAGCGAAATTGACCAGCTTCGCCCGAACAGCGTCACACACTTCAGCGAGCTTGAAACGCTACGGGACGAGGTTCAGGGCCTGAAAGAAGAAATCGTATACTTGGAAAAGGAGCGGCGACACTGGATGAATAAAGTCCGACTCCAACCGCTGTTGGACACGAAGCTCCGCTTTGAGCTCGGGTTGACAACGAAGCAATTGAAACAACTCGATCAAATTGTTGAGGAAATGAAAAATGGAAAGCTGGTGGTGAACGACGCCGGGGACGACGACTACAAGGCTAAATACTACGCCGAGGCACGGGCACGGCTAAAGGTCGTCGGATTTCTCACAGGTACTGTAAGCCGTCTCCTCGATGAGGCTGCTCGGGCTGCAGTGGAAGACTCCCAAAGTGGAAGCCCCAATGGGGCCAGTGCGGCGATGAACGTGCTTCAGAATCTGCGTGCCTTGGTGGCTTCGAATCCGATGATGGACTCATCCAAACTACGGGCCGAGCATTCAACATCAGGTAAGGGGGAAGGATTAGGTCTTCCAGAGCCATGCGGCTTAGATGAGGATCCCTCGAGGGTGGGGAGTGGGGTTGCAACGCCCACCATGCTACGTGAGCAGCTCGTCAGTATGCAACATCGCTTGCAGCAGGTTGAGCTGACCATGCAAGATGATGCCAAAGCCGTCGTAGCACTCCGTGAGCAGGTAGCCGCGACGCGAGCCGAGCGAGATGCTATTGCCCAGGAGCGGGACAGCTACCGTCACTTCTTGTACCTGGTCGTTGAGCAGGGCCGTGCTGGTGGTGATGGGAGCACCCAGGGAATCCAGGAACTTGCACGTTTTGCACTTTCAGGGCCGGCATCCCAGGGAGGAGGTAACTCTGTAGGTCCCCCCTATGTAGCGACCGGCCCCCTAGAGCTCCCACCCCTCTCGGAGGCGGTTGGAGAGCGTCGTGATGGAGTCGAGGAAGTCTCTCTGCGCGATACGACGGGCAGAGTTCCGAATGTTGCACCTTCCTTTTCGTCCTCTGCAACATCGGAAGCGTCAATGCCGCACGCAGCTTCAGAAAAACGGACGCTGAGTGCAAGGGACCGCGGTGCGGCCAGGGGACCGGAAAGCAGTAGGGGCGTCACTGATAACGGGCTTTCTTCTTACATCTGGCCGGCTGCGCTTGCAGCACCGATCGTTGAGGAGCAGTTGAAGGCCAAAGATGGAGTTATTCAGGTTTTGCGGTGTAGGGTGGACCAGCTCGTGTCAGAGATAGATGGCCTGCGTGCGGCAGGAGAAGAGCGCCAAGGAGAGTTGGAGCAAGCGCGAAAGGAGGTCGAGGCCGCTGCCGACTGTGCAAAGCAGCTTACCGACTCGCTGCAGGAGGCAACGGAGAGAGCTGCAGCAGCAGAGCGCGTTGCGGATGATTTGAAGGCCGCTGTGAAAGGCACTGATTCTGTCAGCACGAGGGAGCTGCTGCAGAAGGTTGTTGTTCTTCGGCAGCGCGAAGCGAAGCTGTTAGAACGTGTGCGATGCGCTGTGGACGAACAGGAGCGGCTGTCAGAGTCCCATAATAAGCTGCAGCAGTTCGTCGATACGACCTTTCAGTCCCTCCACGCGGCCCTTGTGGGCTCCTCCACTGGGTTTGTGCTTCCATCGATGCCCAGCTCCCGTCAGGAAGAAGCTTCTACGATAGCTTTTCTGCGAAGGTGTGGGGATGAGCTCTTTTCCGGCCGTCTATGGGAGGAGGACCACCGGTTTCTTTGTGAGCTGCGGCAGCTGTACGGCAATGCGGACTACTACCACGAGCTGCAGGCGGCTCGAGCGGAGCTCAAGCGGGCAAAGGCGGACTTGGAGGAGTTACGCTGCGTGAAGGGCCAGGACATGGAGCCACCCAGGGATGACGTGAGTGAAGGGTTCGTGGCCTCGAATAGTCAGGTAGAGGCCCGGAAGTCCGCGAGCGATGTGGAGGCGGACACTTGGCGCCAGAGAGCGTTGCTCATGACGAAGCGGCTCGAGGCCAAGGAGGTGGAGGTGGAGACCCTGGAGTCACAACTGAGTGAGTCACGAAGTCAACTCCAGCAGGCGCGACAAGATGTGGCGTCACTTCTCAAACCGACAGATGGCGAGAGGCACACATTTAATCGCGTGCACCTCACGGAGGAGTTGGTAGGGGCGACCAGTGGATTGGCATCTCTTCCCACTGCGGATACCGCGGGGGCGGCAACTTCCGCGGTGCGAGTTGCCACTTCTCCTGCACCCGAGCGTACGGCTCAAACGCTTCACAGGTATCAAAACGAGGTTGCACGACTGAAATCAATCAACCTTAGCCTGCTTCACTACTCTCTTGAGACCCAGGCTTCGTTCCGTAGTACCCAGGTGCAGCTCGAGGCTGCTAAACAGGAACTCCAGCTGATCCGAAACCGTGGCAATGGGGAACTGCTCAGTAGCTTCGTTACTGCCGCAATCCAGGAGCAGGCTCATTTGCGCCGGCAGAGTGAGCTGGCCCTCATTCAGGCAAAGCGCTCACGTCTCCAGCTTCTTGCCACCGAGTCCAACTTACGCGTGGCCATCAACGAAGCTGGGGCATACAAACTCAGCGCCTACCGTCTCTATCGTACGTACGCAGCGCAGATCGTGTGTGTCGTGGATGTGGTTCGGCAACTGCAGCGTACGAGTAGTGGGTCCCTCTCGGCGAGGCAGGCGCAGATGCTTCACCGCAAGCTTTTCGAGGCATACGGGGAGGTTGAGAGGATCCACGCCCAGCACATGCGGGGCCTGCGCGATACCAAGGAAAGGGATGACCTGCTGGAAGTATTTCGAGAGCAGCTACAGCTGATGCAGGCCACATCGCCAGCTCAGCGGAGTGAGCAGGAAAGCAAGAAGCTGGCGGAGCTCCACGCTGCCCTCCGTCAGAAAGAGTGGACTATTACAGAGCTGCAGGAGGAAAAGGCCTTCCTGTGCCTCAAGCTCCAACGCGGTGAAAAATACTCGGCTGACTTGGCAAAGGAGGTCACCCGACTGGAGCATGGGAATGGCGCTGCCTCATTGAATGAAGACACTGTACAGCAGCTATTGCGACTGAAAGAGACGGTGCTAGCGAAAATGGAGTCTCCGCCCGTGGCGATTCAGGTTACCGGAGCCGCTGGCTCGGACAGCTCGGATGCGCTTGCAGGGCTGGGTAGCCTGGGAAGTGTAGACGAGAAACTCGAGCAGGCGGTCCGGGACTACAAGCGCGTATTGGACCGGGAAGCAGACCTTTGTAAACAGACGAAGGAGCTGACCAAACAGCTGGCGGCTTCACGTGGCGAGGTGAACGCTGCGCGCGCAGCAGAGGCTATACTGCGCGACGAATTGCTGAAGGCGGAGGAGCGCCTGGGCAACATTCAGCGGGAGCTAAGCGATGAGCGAGACCGGGCGCGGAGCCGAGAGGCACGACTCGCGGCCTCGAACGCACTACAGGCAGAAATTGCACAGAAAGCGGCGGAGCACAATAACCAGTGCCTTCGCGACATGCTGGCCCACCGTGAGCGAACAATTTCTGAGCTTCAAGAGCACCTTCGCGCGGAGCGGCAGAAGCACACTGAGTATCAGCTGGAGGAGGCAATACGATTGGAGGCGCTTCATGAACAGATGTTTCGTGAAAATAATGCTATGGTGGAACGGTTTAAGTGTGCCATTCAAGATGTCGCGGGCACTTATGAGGTGCCTCCCGTCGTTGCATCGAGTACGGGGGCAGAGGCGACCGATTTGGTTGAGAGCCGCGCTCGCAGTTTCACTGATCAGTTACGGCGCTTGACGGAGGAAACTGTATTTTTGAGAACGCAGCTGAAGAGTCAGCGTGAGGCGAACATCTTGCTGGAGGCGCAGCTGGGAGCGCACATCAGCGCAGGTCAGCAGAATTGCTACGTTGCTCCGCAACCAGCGGTGCCCTCAGGGCCCCTTGATGCTCCTGCGGCGGCACCACAGCGCACGCCAGTGCCTGTAGATTCCAGCGCTGTGAATAGTGTGGAGAGTGGGCATGTGGCTCCGGCAAAGAATGCTTTGACGGTAGTTAGCGAGCAGGTGCTATTGGACCTGATTAGAGATCAGGGCGTAATGATTGAGAGCTTACGCCAGCGGGACGCGGCGCTAGCTGCGGAGCTGCATCGGGAGCAGCAGGAAACGGCGAGACTCTCCAAAGCCCTAGGCGAGGCTATGAACGCGTGTGAGGAGCAGAGCGGCATGATGAGGTATACTACCATTGTCGCTGCGCAAAGCCCGCAGGTGACTGAGGACCATGGGCAGCTGGTCGAGAGGTTGCGGGAGGAGCTGCGTGCTGCAAAGGCGCGTCTGGAGGAAGAACAAGGAGTGTCTCAGCGCTTGATAGCTGACTCGGCTAGCTGGCGTAATGACCTGGAACTGCTACGTGTGGAGGTGGTTCAGCAGCAGGCCCACTTGGAACACGCGCACCGGACATCCGCCATGAACGAGCAGCTTCAGTCCAGCTTGGACGCATTGAAGCGACAGAACGACTGTCTCATTGCTGCGGCGACCCGGCTCAAGCAACGGCTAATAGACAGTGCCGAGGCCGCAGCGGACCGCGCTCGCAGGCTGGAGGAAAGGAATGCCGTGCTGCAGCAGGCTGCTTCTGTTCAGGAGGGCTCGTCGGAGGAGATACGGGCACTGGAGTCTCGCCTGAACGCGATGCAGAGTAAGCTGAATGCCCGCATGGAGAGGGAGCAGGATTTGCTACGAAAGCTCGAGGCTGCACAAAAAGAGTCCAATGGCCTTCGTCTCATCGTCGCGCAGAAAGATCGGGAAATTGCGGAGCTCTCACGCCTTCTCTACAAGGCCGAGGGCTACCGTCAGGGAGCCATCGCAGGAGCTCCAGGGTTCACCGATACACCTTCTTCGCACCCCAGTCAGTTCGTCTCCGTGGCCATAACGGAACGTCCCCCGGCTTCGTTGCCGTCACCTACTGAACAACCTGTTCTTTTACCAGCTAAGGTAGAAGTCCCTACAGCGCCGCCCCCTACCGGCATTCAAACCGGAGCAGATACTGCTTACCCGTTGCTTCCAGCTCAGCCCAGAGGCGATGCCTCCAAGTTGGCTGGTGAGGTTTCGGGCACCCATGACTCTCCCAAGACTGGCCACGACGTGTCACCCCCCAAAGAACTGACCCAGTCCGCAGATGCTGGGTCCCAGTCGCGCACTGGGCGACTCAAACGAAAGCAAGCCCACCCACAGCGCCAGGCGTGGAGCAAGGATATCGCACCAAAACAACCTGACTCCCTTGCCGTGGATTCTCGAATAGCGGGTGAGGTAAGCCGGCAGGTCCTACAAATGCAGCACAGTGACCTGAAGGATTTGTCTCAGCTGCGAAGCGAGCTGCAGCAATGTGCGAAGAAGCTAGATGACACCACGGCGCTGCTGGTGGTAGAGCGTGCCAAGGTCAAATCCCTCAAGGAGAAGCTAAGCGAGAGCAAGGCTGATGCAGCAAAGGCAGAGCGCGATTATCAGCGAAATCTCTTACGTGCTCTTGGCTCAGTCGGTGACCCAGTGTCAGGCGTAGAGGGCGGTACCTCTACCATGAGAGCTACAGAATTCACATCTTCCTCATCTGTAGCGCTGGTAGGGGTTGCGGCGGCTGGGGGAGCAGGATTACAGGGAACACGTAGTCCAGGAGCGTCCCCGGCAAACCGGAGGCCACTTTCGGCATCGCCAGCGGGGCCGCAGCGAAGTCGTTCCACTAGCGATGCCAGGGCTCGCAAGGGCCCTTTGTCAGAAACAGCGGCTCAGCAGGACAAAGAGAATCTCAGGGAGGGGCTGCACGAGTCGAGGATATGGAGAGCTGGCTCTGGCTTTGACAGTGTGGATACCGCAATCCACGTCACACCAAATGATGTGCGACATTACAAGCGCCAACTACTGCAGAAGGAGGAGGTGATCGAGTCACTGAGACGTGATGTGTGCGTAGTAAAGGAAACCGAGGTGCGCACGCTGACGCACCAGGCGGAGCAGCAGCGGATGGAGCTGCGGCGCGTAGTTCGTGAATTATCGGCGTTGCGAGGCGTTGCACCAGAGATAGTTTCGCCGTGGTACACGGCAGAATCTGGCGGAATGCAGTCTATCACTGGGGATGGTGCTACGGCGGAGGATGAGCTGACCCGCCTGCGCCGCGTGTGCCGACAGCTTGAGGACGATATCCTGGCGCGGGACAATGCCTTAATCGATCTGCGCTTTGAGCGGGAGAGCCTTGCGCTGAGACTGACCAGTTTGCAGCGGCACCTGAACGATATCATGGAGGTTGACACGTGTGCCAGCTTTCGTGGCGTCCCCAGGCTTGCGTCGGGCCGGGCAGCGGGGGCAAGCGGCTCATTGTCGGGTCGGAGGGGTCTTCCCGTTGGAGGTCAAGTCGCCTCACTACAGGCCCTCGCGGAGAACTTGAAGCGAGTCGTGGAGCAGCTACAGCAAGAGAACGAGCAGCTACGCACCGGTGCGGTAAGCAACGCAAAATACATGGCTGCGGTGCGAGAGCTGCGGGAAACGAAAAAACGTGAGGAAGAGCTTCTGCATCATGTCGATGTTCTTACCCAACGCGCTGCTCAAGTGGGAAGTGTGTCGTACGGGCGTGCCGTGTCGCAACAGCAGGCCCGGGCCCACCGAAAGCTGCTGGCGGCGCAGGCGGAATCGGAGAGGCTCTCGGCCGAGGTGAGGCTCCTCCAGGATCGCATTCTTGTTTCTGGCGCCCCCGCTCCTGATGCTACGTCGACCGCGCCTGCTGGTGGAACAGGGGAGCCCGTCGAGGGGAAGGAGCAGCTGAAAAAAGTCACATTCTCACTTCACTCTTCATCTCGGGGGTTTTCATCAGACCTCATGGCACGTGCTGCAGTGGGGACGCACGAGCAAGAGCCCCAAAGACCGCGTTCCGCGCTAACGTCCGCCGCAACAGAGAGTAGTTTCGTCGCCCCAGTACTGCGGGCTATTCCGCGACCACGGCAACAGCGTGTCGATCCCCTCCCACCCCTTGCGCTTTTTCCACTACCTATCCGAGATCCGTTGTCGGAGGATCAGGCACATGAGCCAGCGGCTTAGGTGACGTCGTGAAAGAAAGAGCACGAGCTGCGGTGCGGTAAGAGAGTGCCTTTTTTCCATTGATGGCGTTGGGTTTTGTTGTGGCTGTACGTCCCTCACGCTGGGGCAAGCTGTCAACGCAGGTGGTGACCCTTACACCCCCAGTGGTGTCCTTTCCCACCCATATTGCGCGGAGCGGAAGACTGGTGTGATGGCTGCTTGATTTCCCTTCCTTTTGGGGGAACTGCTGTGTGCTCCAGCACAGATTGTCTCTCGCGCAGCTCCACATGGTCTTCTCTCCGTCTTCAATTCGTGCGAGCGGCTGTGCATGTGAAGTGTTGGTGCGTACCTCTAGTATTAGCAGGCAAGGTGCGGGGGGGGGGTTGTACCTAGGGTGAATTGATGACATACGCCTACGCCCAGTTAGCTCGGACCTCATTTGCAGTGTCTCCTCCCACACACACTCACCACTTGCCAGGAGACATTGGCTATGCTTGGTTAGCTGCGCTGTGAGCACGTCACTGTGGCTGGAGTCACCAATATTTCACTGTGGTGATGGATTTCAGCAACCTCGACGATGGGGTTGATTGGGCCAACGCACTCCCTCCGCATATTTTAGCCCAGCAAGAGCGTGAGCGGCAGCGCAGGCAGCCCCCCCCGGCGCTTGCCAACGGAAAGCGCATGCTAGTTAGCTGGCCACTGCCAGATGATGCGTTCCCGGTGCCGCAACGAAATGAAGGAACACGTAGACTGCGTCCTGGAGGAGTGTGCTGTGTGAGCCTCACTCCGCCCCCCCGGGCAGGGGAGAAAGGGGAAGCGCGTCCGATGCCTAACGTGAGTAGGCGCGCAATGATTGAGCGTCGTGAGCGGTTACTTATTGAGGAATTCGAGCGTCCCTCGCTGGCCGACGGCTATCAGCTCTCATCACGCTTACAGCAGCGTCGCCGACGTGGCACAGCGCAGCAGCGCGCCGCGAGGGTGGTGGAGGGCTCGCCTGCCCAGACCTCCGAGGAGCGCAACTCCCTTGCGAGGACTGCAGAAGCCGGGGGAGGGGGCGCTGTGGAAGCCACTACAGTGGAGCGCAGCGATAATGCGGCAGCAGAGTTGCTCGAAGTTGTAATCTCCTTGACTCCGTACACTGAAGAGGAGCAGAATCGCCTGCTGTTGGATGTAGAAGATCCAAATACTCGAGACCGGTTGCGCGAGATGCTCGGAGTCGTGCGTGTGGTCTTGGCGCCTGCTGATTCCCCAGGCGCAACAGAGGGTGAGGTGGGTCCACGTTCAGACGGTGCCCTACGCCAGGAGGTGCCTCCTGCTGGCTCTCCGCCTCACGCTGTCGATGAGCGGCTCAGCACTTCCTCTGTTCCGCAGAGTTCCCGTCCCTCGCCCGCGCCTCACGATGATGTGTGGGAGATTTCCGACTTCAGCTATGAGAACCTACTGGAGCTGGGGTCGCTGAACGTGTGCACTGGGCTGGGAAAGCAGCAACTACGTCGGCTACGCCCGATCCCGTATGTGCGGAGATTACCACAGCGCATAAACCACCGTGGGGCGACTGCTACCGTCTGCTCTGAAAGCACGCAGACGGTGAGAGGCGAAGAGTGTGTTGTGTGCTTAGAGGAGCTCAGGGCAAACTGCAGCTCCCTGAGACTGGCATGTGGCCATGTGTTCCATTATGTCTGCCTGGTCGATTGGCTGAAGAGAAGCAACAGGTGCCCGACGTGCCGCTTCGAGGTTCCACGAAGGGAATGATTCCGTGGCATCTGTGAAGCCCCAACGCTGCAGCGCGCTCGCAAGGAAGGACGGAGCATCGCTCTCACTGCGTTTTAGCTGGTGCTAGTGTGTTTTTTTGTGGGAGGTGAGGGGGAACCATCAGTGTCATTAACTTCCCCTTCCCATCTCATGCTGAATAGTTTTTTGTGTTGCTCACTGCCTTTTCACCGCGGAGGCGTCCCTTTTCAGTCCACAGTTCACTTTGCACTTTGAGATGTCGTGCCTCCGTAGGACGACACCGTGTGCTGCAAAGCTGGCTGCGTCGGGAGAGCAGTTGGGAGGAGGGGCTAGGTCACTTGAGGCCACAAAATCACGATGGACACTGCGGTGGAGTGCCTGCTGTGCGGCGTGGAATCTCTTTTTCGGTGTACCCTTGAAAGCAACGTGCGCTTAATCCGTGGGGTGGCCACTCGTGGGCAGTCGCGCACACACTGAAGGTGGGAGAAACGGAGCGTGGTTGCCTTGCCCCAACTGGGGGCCTGTTTTAGGGCAAACGTAGTCAGTCATTACAGGTTCCATGCAGATGAGATTTGAGCTGTTTTCAGCCACTCGTGAATCATTGGCACAGCGCACGGTCTTGCGTAGGAGAGTGGCATCGTTCGACTTTACGAGAAAATGGGGGGCCTGTTTGACTTCGAGACAGTGCTGTATGTACTGTTACTGGTAGTCTGCACCGCGACGTTTCTTCGGCAATATTCACCGTCACTATTTCACCGCGATCACCAGCAACTGTACAAAAAGTGCTTGTACAAGTGTAGTGTCGTAGGCGACCGCCTCTCCCCATGGGTGGCATTCGGATGTCTCGTTGTCGCCGGCAGAATGCTGTTCGTTTTCTAGTAGCTCCCGAGCCGCTAGCCGCAGCGGCCAAATGGGGGTAGGTGTTTACATGGAAAGGAGCACGGCAGAGGAGAGTGGAGGCTCGCAGCAGTGCCTCACTGACTCTCTTCCGTTCACATCCCTCGTGTCTCGCACTGGGCTTCTAGTCGCTGTCCTGGTCCCTATCCCGAGGGGGGGGGGTATTGCTGCAGCGGCGACGCTGATGTATTTGCCTTTGCCGGGCACGTATGCAGGCTACGGGGGGGGCGAGGAGGAGGAAATCTCGTATAGTGTGGGAGTAGAAAGCGCCTGGTGCGATTGGTAACGTGTTGCGGGGCTGCTGTTGCGGCAGGTGTGCGCTCCGGTCCTTACATGTACAAGGAGGAGGGGGGAGGTGACGATGCCTGAATTCATTCGCTTCTCTTCCAAGTTTCCGCTCTTTGCCCATGGTTAGCAGGGGCTGGGGGTGAGCAACTCACACAAACACCTCCACCCACACCCTAAAGCTCGCGGGCGTGGTCTTCGGGGCTGGCTTGATCGGGCTGGTGTAGAGGAGGTGGTCGGGGAGGGGGGAGGATTGTAGGGGCTACGTGAAACGTACAGTGGAAATTGGCTTGTTTTGCCGCAGCGGAAAGCATGAGTATGTTCGCCGCTTCTGGTGCTCTGCTGAGTCGTAGTCATACCGGATTCTTCCGGAGGACAGCGGTGTGCTTGACGATTAGTGACGAGTACATTCCTCGTGCGTTCCCCGTGAAATCGACCACGGGTCTCGCGGGAATCGCGGTGGAACCGTTGTGGAAGCCAAAAATGATGGCGGCCTCTGCGGAGCTCGAGGCATTTTTGAAGACGTCTGACATCCCGCCAGAGACGACGTACTACAACATCGCCATGACACTGGTGAAGCGCATCAACCACGGTATCAAGGAGTGCCAGGATGACTGGTGCACGCTGGAGAAGAAGTACTTCTGGGGCTGGCCCGTGGAGTATATCCTTCAGGTAACGTGGCGTGAGCTGGAAACTGCGCAGAAGTGGAACGAGTGGCGCTTCTGGGAGCTAGACCCGGAGCAGGTGAAGAAGGTGGCGCGCGAAGATCAAAACATCGGTCGGGAGGGCCTTGGGTACAACAGCCCGTGGGAGCAGGTCGTGCGGGAAGACTTCGACAAGCGGAAGAAGGCGTTGACACATGAGGAAATGGCGGAGTTGAAGCGGATGGATACGGAAAAGATGGCGCGAGAAACTGCCGCGTACAAGGAGCGGAAAGAGCGCATTCGTGACGACATGGAAAAGGCACGTGCAGATATGCTTAAAAAGTTCCTGAACAAACGCTTTGCTGTGGACAAGGATCTCCAGCGCATGCAGCCTGGTAAGCGATACAGCGGTAAGACGTCGGAGGACCTGATTCGCGAGCTCAAGGCATCGTCGACACTGAACAAGCCTCCTCAGTAGGCACTAGGCGCATGCCCTTCGTAGTTGGGCTGTGCAAACGCGGCAAGGGTGGGGTAAGGGTTGGTCGGGGGTGGGGAATATGTAGGGAGTAGAGGGTGTGGTAGAATAGGGTTACCTCTGGGTTGGCGAAGCCCAGAACGGTCCTCGCGTCCCCCCCGCCATGACGTGTGCGTTGCTTGCCTTGTGGGTGGAACTGACCGGATGGGGGGAGGGGTGGGCGACGGAGAGTGGCATGATTGGGAGTGGCGGACGAGATTGGCTGGGCGCCGGGGTAGTGCTTAAGGAGCAGCTGCGACAGGGGTGCGGGTGGGGTGGGTCTTTCTCCCGCTCCCCCTCTCCCCTGTCGTCTCATGGCTTAGTGAGAGGCTGCCGGTTGCTGCATGGCCGAGCTGGCTCATGTCCTTGGGCGCGGCATGGGTAACACGGCGGTGGGCGCTGGTGGAACGCTTGGAACTACCATGCGTAGAGCGGCCGGGGGTGTGGGGTGTTTGCGTGGTCACTCGATTAAGCGCGAGGACCACTTCTCGCTTTCGTTGCGAGTCGCCGTAGCGTATGTCTCCTGCACTCTCTGACAGTCTTGGGGCTGTGGGTGGACGATGTGGGGGACTGGGCCGGCCTGGAGCTGGGGCGTGTAGGGGAGGGGAGTCCGGTGAGGGGAAAGGGAGCGCCGCACGTGGGGACCCTCTGGCGAAGCCGTGATATGGACTTCTCAACCACCGTTGCTCGTTTGCTCTACACCGGGCGATTCAGTCGTGGCGCGCTGCTACACGGGGCGGGGGGGGTGAGGTGAAGGAGAAGATGGTGGAGGAGGTGGAGGAGGCAGGCGCCGCGTCTACATTTAGTCCGTGGTCGCGGTGTTGGTGGGTAGTAGTTGGAGGGGGGGAGGGGAGGAGGCTGCTCACCTCGAGCTGCACGTGCCGGCAGCTCTCGGGGCCGTGGGGATGTCATCCTTCGCCGCGGATGCCAACGACTTCATGCCTTCCGTGAGCGTGTCGGGGCGTCCTGGTGGTGCTGCTGGCCGTTCGGGGCGGTGCGCGGGCACGGTCCCATGGCCGCCTCCCACCAGCAGCGGGTGCCATTCGCAATGGCTGATGAGGGAGCACCATCGGAGCTCAACGACGCCATAGCTTCAAGCCAAATCCGAAATGGTCTGCGGAGCGGCACCTTACAGCTGCGGTGCTGACGTGCGCCGATCCGCGTCACCTTAGCAGATACGGTGGTGTGCGCATGGTATCGCCCCTCATGTGATGTGAGCTCGCCGCCCGTGGTGGTGCGTGGTGCGTGGAGGTAACGCGACGGGGCTGATGGCGGAGAGCGCTTCCCAGCAGGTGGTGATGTCGCGCCGTGCTGCGCGTCGCCGGCCCCGCGCCGGCGTCCACGGAGGGCTGCACGCGGGTATCAGAGCCGGCCTTGGCACCTTCGTCAAGGTGTCTTGGCCATCCACGACGGCGCCCAGCACCTCGCCTCCACTCGAGCCACGCAGCCCCGCAGCCAGCTGGTGCGTGGGAAGACCGAGTCGCAATGCGGTGCAACAGCAGCAGTGACGCACACCATCTTTTCTCAGCGAATCATCCACACCTACCGGTCAGTCGACCCGAACGCGACGGCGACTCGGTCAGCCAGTCGCGCCACATTCATTCCGCTCCGCGGCGGGTGCATTTCTCGTGCCACGACGCCGACCCGATTGCGTCCGGAAGATCACGCCGGGCACAAGCCGTCAATGGTAGATGCTGTGAGTGCGCTGGGCCGTCGTCGGAAGACTGTCCGCCAGAGGGTGGGAGAGCGTCTCTTCTGTGGACTGCAACCGACATCACCAGCGCTGTCGCGCCACCTCACCCCCCCCCTCCCCCCTCTTCCCATACGGGAAGCAAGGACCCTGAAGAGTATGCAGCGTACCGTGGAGGAATGAGTGCTGCCTCAGGCTGCTCACCCTCTAGGGGTCCCTGTGAGGGCCGCTGAAGTGGTGCTGACGCGGCCGTCGACACGCTGTCGCTACTCCCATGCTTCGCCGGAAACCCCACAGCGATTTTCTTGGCATTCTGCCACATGCCACAGATGCGGATATCATTGAGAATCCTCGCTGGTGGCTAGAAGAGGGCTACCGGCCGGCAGAGGCGAGTGGCCGCCCGTTGGATGCGATGAATTGCATGGTGCTGGACGCCCACAACGTTGCCAGCAGGGTGGACCTTCGCCGCGAGAACGATCTGCACGCAGCTCATGCCATTCTTCAGGAGCAAGACGCCCTTGTACATTACTGCGGGATGCGGTGCTCTGCTTCGGTTGCTCCTCTCTTCCCCTACCGCAGCTGATATCCAGCTACTAGTGTGTGGGGTAGCGCCATGAATGGCATGGGCGAACAGCCCGAAGGTGGGGTAGTCTTCGCGCATGGGGGAGCATTTCACTTGCGCCATATCGTTTTGACGGTCTGCGACTGAGCTGCTGCGAACCTGTATCCCTCAGGGGTGATAGCCGATAAAATATACGATGCGGGCGACGATGATGGTGCACTCGAGGTCCCAGTGGCGTCAGTAGCCGTTGCCATTCCTACCAGAGCATCGATGTAGCGGGGGCTCGAGGAAAACCCAAACCTCCTGCCGGCTGGCACATAAAGTGGGTGCGTCTCTCGAGGGGGTGGCGGAATGTAGGGCGGGTGGAGGCGTTGGGACGTGGAACATCCCCCTCCGCTGCCTCCACCCAACACCACACGCGCGACCCCCGACCTCCTCACTCCGCCTTTTCCTTCAAAGTACTGTCCTCCGTTAAACTCCAAATTGTCAGCGGCAGCTTTCTTTGCCGTGCCGTGGACGACCCCAAAGCAGTTTCTTCCGGTCAAGACGGAAGCCATTCGCATGTAATGCGCCGCAGTTTAACTATCATCGAGTCCTTCGATTACTACTCTCAAATCCCATAGCTGTGTTTTCTTCCTCATATTCTTTCTGACCACACGATTGGCTGATGTCAGCAGGCGGCTCCAAGCGGAAGCCTGTAGCAACCAAGCAGGTTGCAATCCCTGCCCTATTGCCTACTACTCAGCTCACACGCCGCACAAGCTGCTGTAGGGGCTCCGGAAAATGACTACGTGGAAATTCACGATGATTCACCCCTTCACCACTTCAAAAACGTCTCGCGATCCCTGAAAATAATAAAAAGCAACAACAGTGTGGAACGAGCTCCGTGCACACATGGCGAGTGCGCGAGGCGCAGATGTAGCCAAGGGGAAGTGAGGAGGTTGTGTTACTCTATTTCTCCTCTTGTAACAAAGAGCATCAAAAATACATCAACAGCACCAGGAGACTCTCCCCTCTGTTTTTGAATTTTCTCGCCACCGGCAGAGGTGCAGCGCCGGATGATGTGTGCATCCCCCTAGTGCAGCGTGATGTACCCCTTCACCCCCTTTAGTCAGCGTCGCTGGCCGGCGAGGTGGTCTCTGGCCGTGTGAAGGTGCTGGACCACGGAGGAATTCACCGTCATGTCTCAGCCTAGGCTTCGCCGCTAGCGCTGGTCAGTACCGGTTGGAAGACTGGCATGCTTCTTCGCGGAGAGAGGGAGTTTTATCACTGAGGGGAGGGATGGTGGCGGGGGCTGCAGCCTGCCTCTTCGATGCTGCTATCCAACATTCCGTTTTTTGAGGCATAAAGTAACCTAGGTGTGGGTGACGTGTGGAAGGCCGCTGTTGTGTGGGATATGCGCTGGGGGGTCAACCTCACCGTTACCATTGAAACTGCACTCGAAATCTAGAGGCTTAGCAACTC
>PGOM01000016.1:67010-80458 GCA_002921335.1 Paratrypanosoma confusum | reverse complement strand
GAAGGCTGCTTTCCTGGTTCGGCTCTGTGCCATCGCACTGCGGAGCGGCATTAAGTTTTCAGTTCGCATCGCAGTGAATCTGCTTTGGTCAACATGCGCTTGGGGCGAGGGCCGTGGGTGTGTGTCGGTGTGTCGCGGCTGAAGGTGTGCGTGGCCCAATCGCGGGCCGGCACGCGTCGGGCTCGCTGGGAGGCGAGTGCAGTGCGCTGCCGATGGCCCACCTCTCCTTCCCACGCGACGCTCATGGAGCACACATCATCAACCCCCCCCCCTTTCTAACCCATTCCTCTTTCGGACCACACCATCCCACTCACATTGCAGCCGTTGCGTGATACGGGCGGTGATTTCACTGTCGTACATCGTGTTCCCTGTGCGGGAGTAGCTGTATAGCGTGTCGCGGCCCCTGCAGACGTTAGTTAGAAAGCGGCGTGAAGACGAGGCCATCGCACTGGGCGAAACGGCTTGATTTACCGTAGCGAGGGCATCGCGGAACCCCGCCGCGTACATCAGTATCGCGAAGCCACTGACACAGCGGCTCATACCTTTTGGAGCGCTCCAGATGATGGACGAGCAGCTGCAGCTAGCGGTGTCGCAGACGATCGACGCCTTGAGCTTCCTACAGACGCACACCGTGGACACGGACTTCCGCGCGCACAGTAAAACAACGATCGACAGTGTCCTGTCGCTTCAGCGAGAGCAGCGAAACCGTATCGAGCACACGTACGGGCCAAAGCCCCCCACCTTGGACTATCTGACTAACCACCTGCTGGCATCGTATCGTGGCGAGGCTGCGTCGTTGATCATCGCTCGGGAGGCGGGAGACGCGTCGGGTAGCCCGTTCGTACACTCTCTCTCGGACGCGCACTGCCAGGCAATCAAGAAGACGATCAAAAGGAGAATTCACGAGTGGGAAAATGCATTCAGTGAAGTTCACGGTAGCGAGCCAAAGCCACACAACAAGCTTGTGATACGGCCAATATACGACCTCTACAAGGTGGTAAAAACCCGGGTCACCACTGCGGAGGCCGAGGGCCGTCTCCCCAAGCGCAGCGGACCGCAGCCGACCCAAGCGCCTGCCCAACCTCAGCCTCAGGCCCAGTTGCAACCACAGACAACTTCATCGTACAAGTCAGTAGGATCATCCGTGGACGATGGCGAGGGTCTAGCCAAATCAAACTCCGTTGGCACCTCCACTGCCTCCAGGGCATCGCCCATCTCGCGCTCCTCGACACTCTTACCGGCCACCAGCAGTGCCTCGGCTCCTTCAGGGGGAGGGTCGCGAGGAGCCACAGCCACGGACACGACAAGGCCACTCAGCGCGCCCGTGCTGGATGCTGGTGCAGCCTCCAAGTCCGACTCGGTGAAGGCCATCAGCACTTCGCCGGCATCAAGCGCTGGCCAGTCGAGTAAGAAGTCGAGGCGCTTCGTCCCCATTGCTCAAATGTCAATTGAAGAAATTTTTGCGGAGAAGCGCTACCTGAAGCGCTTTCTTTACCAGTACGAAAGCGAGATCGAGCGCCGCTCCGGGCGGCGGCCGACCCGCGAAGAGCAGGCGGTGTTCTCGGATAAGTACCACCGATTCAATGAGCTCCGCAACTTCCTTGAGGAATACCTGCGTGACACAGAGTAGAGCTAGACGTTTTGGGAGCTACCTTACGTGACAAAGGGGCTCGCGGCTCATTTCGTGTGGAAAATGGCTCAGCGACACTTGCCCTCGATATGGTGAGGAGGGGGAGCGATGCGGAGTGGGGACTGTGGTATGGCGCATGCCACCAGCGCGCAGTGCTTCCACCCTTGCCACTTACTCCCTCACAAGACCACACCACGTGCACATGGAAGTGACTTGTGTGGGTTTGTAGGCCATGGAAGTGGAGGACTGTCCCATGTCCCAGGACACATGCATGCTAGGATGATTGAAAGGCCTTTCGCTGGCTGTGTGTTGTGATCCTGCGGTGCAGGGATAGGCCAATGTGACAGTGCTCTTACACTACTACGCGGAGTGCAGATGCTGGGGGCTGGAAACGCTGGGGGGGAGGGCGCTTGTGCTACTGTATGGAGAAAACGGGAGACAACTATTCACTCGAGCGGCTGTGTAGCGTTGAAGAGGAAGGGATGGAGGGGGGAGTGCGTATGATATGTAGAGCGGCGTTCGTCGAGAGAGGCGCGTGGCCCGAACGCAAGCTCTTGACAATTGTTGTGTCTCGGCCGCAGTAGAGAGATGTGGAGCCCAGGGTGGGGGCGGATCCCGTCGCTGGGCAGTGGGTGGGTGTGCGGTGGGACCGTCTTCACCGTGACCTCCCCACAGCGTCTACCTCCACCTCAGGCAGTTCTGTGGTGGTAGCCATGGGGGAGGGAAATGTGGGGCTTCACCTGCCATGCAGCTTCCTTCATTGCCACGACGCATTTCTCACAGATGCATCGACGCCAAAGAGCCTGATGACGGGTTTGCCACGGGAAGGCGTCACAGGGGGCCCCCAGGCTGAGAGGTGTGCTGTGTCGACTGAGTTTCGTGGCGGGTAGCCTGTACGTCGCCAGCACTGCCGCACATGTCTAGCGTGGTTACACCGGTGGCGCCTAGTGCTGTTACGCGGCGGCTGAGACTCCAGGGATTTCCCATCGACACGGATTCCCTACGGGCGGAGTTGTTCTGCACGGCTACTTCGTATGGCGTCGTTGAATCTATCGTTTTTAATGATGACGGGGATGACAATGAGGTGGAGATTCAGTTCCAGCGCATTTCAAGTGCCCTGAAAATGCACGACGATTTGTGTGCGGGCAAGGCGCAGCTGTCGGGCGTTGGCGCTGGTGTGGCGGCGGGGAGTGGGCAGCTTAGGAAGTCAGCCCACGGCGAGCACGCCGCCCGCGCTGCTACGGCATGGGACATCCGGTTCGTCACAGCCCCCGCGCATGTTGGGGAATGCATCGTGGTGTCGTCAAGGAAGGTGCTGGACCTCGAGGCGCTCCACGCCATGGCTGGGGGTGGTGCGATCGTTACGGGGAAGCACTTGGAGCAGGTGCCCGTGACAGGGGCCCCTTCAGTGGTTCTCCGTGCGGAGGCAGGCATTGAGTCCCTCATGGAGGACGGTGGGGTGCTATCGTTCCTGAAGCACCCAACCCGATACGTAAAGTCACGGGTAGTGGGAAGGTTCGTCGCGATAGTGACTTTCAGGGCGTCATCCGAGGCAAACGCGTTCCTTGTGCAGTACCAGGCTCTTCTTGCTGCGTCGCATGACACTTTCGCGACGCACGTCGGCCCCAAGGAGGTGCCTGTGGCCGAGGAACGCCGTGACGGCTACCGCAGAAGCTCTGCAGTGGTGCCGCCGCTGAGCCTCTCCCGAGCGCTAGAAATGATGCTGACGGTGCACCCGAGGGCTTCCCTATCTGTCGGGGATGTGGTAGATGGCTACGTAATCAAGGTTTTGTCCAACTCCACTTGCATTGTGGACAGCGGGGTTGTTGTTGCCTCGCGAAATTTGCGCCGCGTTTTGATGCATGTGGAAACCCACTTCGTTCGCGTGGAGGTGGGGCAGCACGTGGAGGCCCGCGTGTGTGATACAGCGGGGCCCTCTGCTAAGGGTGGCCCCGACGGTGCCGATGCGGCTGGGGAGCCGCATCGGCGTGGCGATAGGGTTGCTGGGCAGCTCCAGCGCGTGCTGCCCTCGCCGATGTCCCTCGCTGCCAGTCCTCCGTCAGCAGGAGTGGCGGCAGGGGGGGAGTCGGCACCGACCTTCTTCCGTGGACGCGGCGTTTTTGGAGAGTATGTCGGGGCGCCTCCGGGAGCAGATCACGCCACCGCCGCAGAGATGAACAGCATGTACAACTCGAATCCGTTTCTTGGCCAGCTGGACGGTCGAGACAGCCTCACTCGCGGCAGTGGGGGGTGGGGAATAGGCCATACCAGGGGCGGCATGATGTATGCTGCCGGACCGAACGCGGGCCACCTGCGTGGGAGGATGGCCCCACTGCAGGGCTTTCGCATGGCGGTGGGGGGAGTGCCGTCCGTACCTCATGGCTGCGGTATTGACCGGGCGGTTGGCCGGGGTGGGGGGCATATCCAGGGCAATTTCCGCAACAGCACGCATCCCGAATATGATCACCTGTCCATGGGCTCCCGCGGAGCCTTGAGCGACGCCACCCAGCAGAACCGAGGCCTCAGACAAGGCTCTCAGGCTGGCCCTAGCTGTGCAGATCGTGGCTCTCCTCATCAGCGAGGGAAGGGCTTGGCTGCCAGGTTGTTCAATGCGATTCAAGCCCGCAAGCTTTCGGCCGCAGCGAGCTTGAGGGCGGCGACTGGCGAGCATTTTTTCCACCTTCCTCCGGGATTGCGACGCTTTTCACAGATCTCCGTCGTCGTTGAGCGCATCGGTGCTGACGGAATTCACGCCCGAGCACAGAGCAGCGCGTCCAAGGCAGCCGGCCGCATGGGCGGTGGAGAGGCTGACGCGCCAAATCTCAAAGCAGTGTCCGTTGGCCAGTGGGAGGTCTTCATCCCTGCTGCATTTGTGCCGTCCAAGCGGCGGGATAGCGACACGGGTGTTGACATCCTTTCACAGCGAATTCACGGCAGGGAGGCCGGAGGCCACGTGGACGAGAACTGGCAGTCATACGCGGTCGAGGGCGAGAGCATGAGGGTTGTTGTCTTGTACGCTGTGACCATTGGGTCAAGTGCAGCGGCCATGCGCATTATTGCGTCGAAGCGTGACGGCGACATGCGGCAGACGGAGCTGCAGCTGCCCACGGGGGACCAGCTGCTTGAGCTGCGTAGGATTCAGGGGCAGCTGCAGCGTATCGACGCGTTTCGCGCGGAGGCGTCCCGCCTAACATCTACCTCTCTACTAGACGCATCCGAACCGCCCCAATCTTGCGCGGAAGGTCCCGGATCGTCTTCGACCGGTGCACAATCTACCGTTGGGGGGGCCTTGTCTATCGCTTTGCAGGAAGAGAGTGAAGTGGCGGTTGCTTTAAAGGAAACGCGTTCTCGGGTGGAGCAGGGCGTCGGTGAGCTTCTCCGCACGATTGCCGGTGGTCTCCCCATTGGCACCATTGTTCAGGGGTATCCAGCTGTTTTTCTGTTCCAGAGCCCATGTGGGCCAGCATATCTTGTCCGACCGCTTCCGTCCTCTCCAGCTGCGATGTTCTTCCTCACTGCTGTTTGCCCTGTGGCTACGGCAATACCCGCGGTGGGAGTTGGGCCTGAGGAGGCCAATGGCCGGGGATCTGACTACCGAGCGTCGATGGACGGTGGCGACGGTGGACTTCATACCTTTGCCGTTCGCGAAGTGACGGAGTACTACGTTACTCTCGTGGAGGAGCAGCTGGGTGCTGAGGCAACCGGGGCCCCACCATGCACCGAGGCTACGTTTCACCAAGCTTCTTTACATGTACCTTCTGCTGATGCTGCCAACACCGAGGGTAGGCTCGACTACTGGAGCGCGACAATGGACTCCGTGCCAATGCAGGTAGGCGCTTTAGCGAAAACCAATGAGGTCGAGTCTTCTACAGATCATCCCCGTGCGGAAACGGTTCTCGCACCACCTAGTGACGTTAGCCCAGGAACTGCCGCGGTGTGTGTGCCAGGAACTTCTGACGCCTCTCACCAAAGGCTCACGGCCACGGGATCTAGCTCTTCTATGGCGGATCACCATCTCGATCAGCAACTCTCTGCCAATGCTGATCCCCCTCTGCCTGGCCCGCTGGATTCCGTCGAGAGTATTCTTGCGGCGACATTTGGCGATGCTCCTACGACGAAGCGCGACACCGACTGTCGACGACCGCGATCTCCCACGGAAGATGCAGTACCCAAATTTTTCAGGTATGACAGATAGTGCCCACAGCCGAAGCACTCAGTTTTTACCGTGCGACTGCGTAAGGTCCCGCGCCGGGAGTGCAGCTACACCACCTCACTCCTTTATCCCATGCGGCAGACTGTTCGTCGTGTGATCGGCGCAGACACATCGCTGCCTTTGTTTGCACGGAGGCGCTTTTGGCTGAACGCGACGCTCCGCTCGGTATGAGACTACTATCCACTGATACAAGTTCCGTGCAGGCTCAAAGTGTCCTATGACCTCGGCACCACGGTTCTCGTCATGAAGACGGTGAAGACCGATCCGACCGAGCTGAACGCCGAAGGATGCTTCCGGTCGACCTTCACTGACGACGCTCACACACTGTGTAGCTGCGGCTTCCGCCATCGATTGTTCTGCGGCGTAGGAAAACATGACTCTATTTGTTTTCGAGGGGGGAGGAGGTGGTGAAGAGCGGTGTTGTGGCCATCAGTAATTCGGCTCCGCTCAGCTCGCCGACTGCGACCCTCACCCTCATTTTTCTCTCTTTCTCTCTCATGGGACTCTGTGTCACAAAAATCCGCCCATACTGACACGGCGGAGTTTACGAAAAACCAGCATGCAGGGAAGGGAGAGGAAGCAGTTCCAGTATCGCTGCGTGCGGGCCCCTGGATGCACTGAAGGCCAGATGGTACTGCCTGCTTTGATGTCAGCTGCGTGCCATCGTTTATTGATCGGCCCAACGGCACGCACCACATGGGGCACCCGGTGCGTAGCGTGGTATGAATAACCGCAAGGGGTGTGTGTGTGCGAGAGAGAAGCTAGATTCGGCTGACGACGTAATTGCGAGTGTACGACGAGTGGGTCGGATGATTTAGTGGAATGCGATAGCCTACCTCCGTTATGCATGACGTACAGCAGTCCCCCACCGCGGTTGTTTTGAGCGCGGTAATGCGCTGCGCGCTGACGCAGGGTAGCAAGGGAAATGCTCCCCAACCGTTCTACCTGGTGACGGTCGATGACGTGGGTGACATGTGCTTTTATGAAGTTGCGAAGGGTTTCAGCACAGCGTCTGTGCCTGTTGTGGGAGTTCCCACTAGCAGCCGCGACACTGCGGCGGCTGGTAGTGGCAGTAGCCCATTCAGTGACGCTGGAGCCGCTACGCAGCTCAGACCACCAATAGGCTCTGGGGCAGCTGCAGAGGGGTCATCCAATGGGACTGGGGCGTGGGGAGTGACAGAGACCCCTCACACGCCGAGGCAGAAGGCGCGGCTGCGCTGTGCTGCTGGGACGCCGTCACCACCGTGTGGGCCGTTGGCCGAGCGAATGAGTATTTCTGGCGCGCGTGTAGTAGACCGCGGAACACGGCTTCGCCGCCCGTGCTTCAGTATGATATTTCCGTCGTCAGGAGGGCACCGGGGCGCAGCTGCGCAGACGCTCACGTCTCCCGTACTCCCCGACCCCTCTTCTGTGCCTCGAGAGGAAGTGGTTGCGGATCGCAGCAATTCTTCGTTGCTCTCTCCAGGAGAACTGCCGCACTCGCCCGGGGAGATGGTACCCCCCGGGCAGGAAGTATACTTTTACGTGGATGACAAGATGCTGAAATGGCGGTGGATCGATATGCTGCAGAAGATGTGCTTGCATTCCCCTGGCGCGTGTAACCCGCATTCGGCTCTTCTCGATGTTGCCAGCAGCCCCGCCGTTGCCGCGGCGAGCGGTACTGGTCGTACCTCGCTGACGTCTAGCCCTTCGGTACTGCGTAGGGAAGTCGGGGGAGGTGTTGACGGGGTTTTAGCTGTTGCGAGGGCCGCAGAGTCAAATGCACCGGAGGGGCTGAAGGATTCTCCTGGCCGTTGGCCTGCGCCGCTGGCAGCAGGGCAGCTCGCTAAAGCCACTGAAATGCCAGAGCACTCCACCCGACTGTTATGGGATCTCGATGGACCAGTAGAGCACGAACAGCTGGAGGACGTGCTACGCGGTGCCAAGGTGGTGGAGGAGGCGACCGCAGCGGCGGCTAATGCGCAGCAGACCGGCCCAGAGATGCAAGCCTCTACGGCATCCCCCCCACCTGAGAATGGCTCGAAGTCTTCCAGCGTCGCCGCAGCCGCGTCGCCCCAACTGTCACCGCTTTCACTCGCTGCTGGTGAATGCCTCTCTCCTCTGGGAAGCCCGTGTGATAACCCAACGGACCGATTTGCTAGAGCAAATCTCCCGTCCCATGCAAACCGAGCTTCCCGAGGCCACGAGGCTGCCGCCATGGCACGCATATCGCGCTCCCCTCTGTTCGAAAGTTGCATTGAGAATGACCCATCAAACCAGGAGTGCGCGGACTGTGGCGAGCTTTTTCCGTCGTGGACGGTTCTTCAACCCTTTGGCGTGTTTGTTTGTATCGACTGCGTGGGAGTGCACCGCTCGCTGTGGTCGAACAAGTGCAAAGAGATCGAGCTGGACCACTGGGCAGATGAGAGTATCGCCTTCATGAGGAGCCGCGGAAACTTTCTAGTGAATCGGGAGCTGGAATACTTCTGCTGCAGTTGCGAGCCACGGGAGGAAGACACGTCTTGCACCACTGTTACATCCGCAACGGCGCCTGCAGCTGCACAGGCGACGGAGGTGCTCAGCAGTACGGGTGAATCCCACTCCACTGGCGAGTGCTGCGGTGCCCCTTTCGATTCTGACACGGTCTCGCCCTGGGAAGATGTAGACTTGCTCAAGTGGGTCCCTGTGTACAAGCCCTTTAGCAAATACTCCTCGTACGCGGTCCGCTTCAAGTACATCTCCTGCAAGTACCGTGGGATGTTTAGTCGGCGGAAAAACACTCCACTTGGCCGCGACTTTGTGTTTCCCGTGTACGACCCAGCTGGAAAGGCCGTGGCACGCGGGGTGGGGCTCCAGAGTGGTGCGCAAGGCGGCGGAGCAACTGGTCTTCCGAGCGCCTCTGCGGGTGGTGTGCCCTCGGAACCGGTCGGGGGGCCGCCGCGGTACATTGGAGTGGTCCACCTGCACCTGAAAGAAGCGGAGGGGGTTCTGCGCGCCGCGTCGGGATCGACGGTCGTTGCTGTAGTGGCAAATGGCTTTCAAGAGCTTCGCACGAGGCCAGGCCGCTCGAGTGCACCCCCGCCGTTTCCTTCCACCTCGTTACGCGGCTTTGGAAAGTCTATTATGCGGCAGCTGGGTCCGAGCCACAGCTGCGGGGTGGAGTACTACCGAGAGCAGTTTGCCGCGGCTGCTGCGAGAGCCGAGAGCCGCGAGTCCGAATATCTGTGGCGAAAACACCGAAAAGCCCGCTTGGCGGGCCAACCCAGCGTTCGCCCTCCCTCTGCACCTACCCGCGGGCCATCTGCTTGTTTAAAGCCTGCAGACCCATTGCAGCGAAAGACGTCTCTCCGCTTGATGACCCCAGCGTTTATCTTCGGCTCTGTGTCGTGGGATGAAGTTCTTCTAATTGGAGTAGACCACAGCTCTCGCCCGCTGTATATCACTCTTTACGATGCCAACGAGGACGTACTTGGCACCGCCGTTATCGTGATCAGCGACCTGTACCCTCCCGTCGGTGAAGAGCCCCATCTCATGTCCGCGCCTATCAGTGTTCCTCGGTCGAGGCCATGTATTGTAGCGCGTGAAAACTGCGCGCAACTGGTGGAGGCCACTGCCAGTGCCCCGCTAGAACAGCACATTACTGAGCAGCCGCTGCGGTCCGCCTCTCGGCTGTCAATACCATCGGTCGGAGATCGCATCGTTGACGTAGATGCGGTTCCCCCACTGCTCTACTTCGCCATTTCGATGCAGGTGATGGGTTAGGACCGCGTGGTGCTTCAGCGATGGCGCGAGGGGCTTCGCTCGTGATCTGTAGCCCCGGCTCTGTTTCGCGGGGCTGCCTTCAGTCAGAGTTCGAGGGCACTATTCCAGTGCAAGGGAGGCTGCGTGACGCCCTGGCGTCATCTACGCCACAGCGGCCTCAAGGATGTGACCAGTTTCTTTCACCATGATCCCCCTCACACCACCGTGCCTAACGCCCCGGCTACTCACAAACCGATCCTCCCCCCCCCCCGCTCCATCGCATGATATGCGAGCCAGTGTGGTATGGCTGATGATCCCGAGCGCCAAGTGGATGACGCGACACAGCCGCCACAGCCACCCGGTGTAGACTTCGCGTGCCGAACATTTCCGGTGCTGGTTGCCATTTTGGTGCATGTGACTTCATTCTCGCAGGGGCCGCTGCTCTGCGAACAGAAAAAAGGAGGGGTATTTGATCTGTGGGCGCATCTGCACTGACTCACTCTCTTTCTTCCTCTCCCTCCCTGCTTCGCACTCCTGCGTGGAGAGTGGTGGCTGGCCCGATCGAAGGTAAGTGCAATAGCTCTTTCTGCCCCTGCCAGGCTCAGCTGCCGTACTACACCATGTTCCTTACTCCACTGTTTTTGCCGATTTGGGTTGCCACCGTGTCGATGGTAACTCTGCTGGTGCTGCGCGCCGTTGATCCGGTGGATTTATCCACCATGAAGGATCAAGTTCATGGGATCCCGCTCCCGGTTGTGTGCCTCGGGCCGCTGCTTCCGGTCGTGGTGTGGAGCGTGTACGAGGTGCTGCTGTCGCTGGGCCCCAAAGGCTCCAAGGTGGCAATCAAAGTGTAGGCTGGTCTTCGTCTCGAAGCTGCGCCGAGCGACCGGCATTGACACCCAGAGAGGTGGCCACTTTGACGCATCGCCACCCACGTACAAGTCGGCCCACCCTCAATACGCCTCTCCGCCCCTCAAAAGCAACAGCAACGCCTCGTCAAACCCCTGAAATGTCTTCCGATTCGCTGCTGGATGTTCACGCAGACGCACTAAGCGGGTGGGAGGGGTGTGGAGTTTGTCCCTGTCGCTGGTTCGCATCATTCACCCCAATGGAGGCAAACAGCCGAGTTGTGAGGGACTGAAGAGCCTTAGGACCCGGGACGATGGAGGCCCCCCCCCCCTGGGCAATATACGGATTGTGAAACCTGACCGTAGGCGCTGCACCTTGTTTTACCCTCCTTCTCTTCTCCACTCGTTCTTGCAACCACTCGCGCTCGGGAGTGCACCTGGGGCCCGAAAGTGGATGCCCAGGTGAGGCGCGTGTCGGCGCCTTCCCCTCTATCATCCAGCTGTATAGACCGACCTACCGCATTGAACGTCGTTGTCGACGCTGACACAGGTGAGTAGGCGATGAGCCGTTCGCGCGAGAGATCGCGAACGGAAAAAATGCAGGCGGCGGCAGCCACCCCACAGCCAGGAAGCAAGCCAAAGAAGCCTCCGAAGGGTCGCCAGGGGGCCGCTGCGGCACTGCAGCTGGTGCGACCGGAGCCGGACAGTGTGACTCTCGCCGAGCTTGACGGGCAGTGGGATCGAATATGTGAGGCGGACGACACAGGTCAAGGCCTAGTGAAGGCTGAGGAGGAATCTTTGCCTGAGTTGCGGTCGCCTGCCATCGATGGGAACGACCCGTTAAACCTTGCGTGGGAAGAGGAAAATGATCCCGCTCACGATGAGTACAGCCAGAGCGGCGCTGGCGGCTGCGATTCGAACGTCTTTTACTTCAGCGGAACGTATGCTGGGGCGGAATCGAGTATGCCAGCACCTGCGGGGGCGATGACGATCCCACGTCGCTCGGAGGCGGGAAGGAATCCCGCGTGGGCACCGTCCACGGGCCCCTCCGCTGTATTGCTACCATCGCCTGCACTATCGGAGTGGAAAGTCCGGGCAGCTCCCGTGGTGGGCATGGGTGCCCATACAGCGCCGCTCATTAGGCGTTTGGACGACGATGGACTACTGCCTCCTTTGCGTGGTGCTGAAAGGGGCTCGTCAGACGTGTTGGGGACATATGGTGAAGCGTCGCGTCGGCTTGCCTTGGCCAAGCAGCCTCCTATGTTAGTCAGTGAGACGGCAGTGCGGGGCCGCGGCCTGCGCGGTAAGACCACGTTGACTGCCACCGGGTCCATTAGAGTGCTTGCCGATGTTCTGCAGGACATTGAACGGGGCAGAGCGGAGAACGCAGCACAGAGTGATAGTGCGCATGGGCCAAAGCGGTTCATTGGCTCAGAGCGGCGTGCTCTGGCGCGGCTGCTGCACGCAGAGGAGCGGCTGCGAGAGGCGAACGAGAGTCTCGCGCACAAAAAGGCGGTGCTGGAAGACGTTGAAAAGGTGACGGTGACCGAGGAGAAACACTTTCGCGTAGAGCGACAGGGTTGCCTTGAGGAAATCGAGGAGCTTCGCCGCCAGCTCGAGGCACAGCAGCAGAGTCACGTCGCTGCACGCGCGGCCCAGGAAGAACGGTTCGCGGAGGAGCGTTCCTTGGTAGAGCTGTACCTTACGGAGCTCATGGACGAGAGCGTCGGCGTCCAGTGCATTCTGCGCGAGAAGGCCCAGATGCAGCGTGCGGCAGAGGCAGCGCGGGATACTTATTTTGCGACGCGGCGCGAGTACGCGGCGACTATCTCGTCGCTTGTTCTGGCATTAGACACCGATGCCGCGTTGGCGAGTGAAGCGATGGCGCAGGAACTGCAGCAGGCCGCGACGTCGCTGCTCGCTACCGTTGAGCGCCAGCGTGTCTCCCGCCAACAGCAGACCTTGAGGGAGGGCGAGGCGTTGTTTCAGTGGCTCGTCTTGCTCGAGAAGGAAACCGCGGCGCTCTACCAGCGGCAGCAGGAAATCCGGGCGGAGGAGGATCGCTACAAACTGCAGATTGAGCTCGAGTCGAGCCGCGAGGCTCTGCTTGCGGCAGAAACAAAAAAGGTCAACGAGGAAATCGTTACGTTGCTCGACGCACTGAAGGAGGCAGAGAGGCTGGTCACGCGCTACGTCTCCACCGGAGTGGGGAGTGGCGTTGCGAATGGCGCGGGGCCGCTGGCACTCGCCCCAGCGCGTGACGGTGCATCCACGGGTGACAGCAGATCTGTGCCTCAACATCTCCCACGAATCCAATCGCTCAGTGCAGCCCAGCAACTTGCATGTGGACATGCGACGAACCACGTCACAACCCAAGTGATTGACGAGCCGGATCGTCGTGCTAACGAAGAGAACCCGTGTGAGACGCTGCAAAAACACATGGAACTCACCTCATCTCGCCTTCGCGACAAGCAAGTTCAGCTGCACCATCTGTCGCAGGAGGTAATCACACGGCGCGCTGAAGCGCGCCAGGCGTATGAAGTGCGGTACAGGCAGCTGACAGGAGTCCCAAGCGAGGCTGCTGGGGAATCGGCAGCTCCCCGTGGGCCCGAAGCAATGATCACGGACGCGCCACTGAACGAGACCGCGGCAGCCATCGTGGAGTCGGCGATCACGGAGGAGTCGCTCATGTGCAACTTACGCCTCGCCGTGATCGCTGCGGTTACGGACGTCATGCGCATCGCCAAGGCAGCCGGGGGGCCACCTGCGGGTGACTCACCGCAGCGCCGCAGTGGTTCGTTCCCTCTAAATCCCAGTGATCCTGTAGAGCGCCGAAGTGTTCGCCGCTTCGTCGCTCGGCAAGTGCGAAAGTTTTTTGGTGACCTGTATCCGAGAGTGCTGCCCTCTGGGAACCTCCTGAAGGAGTTCCAGGCCACTCTCTCAAGCCCGGGGGGCTGCTCGGCACACCCATTCGCGCAGCAGTCGCGCACTTCTTGCCTTTGATGAAGCCAACTTCACGTTCTGGACCCAATTACCC
>PGOM01000015.1:521957-539807 GCA_002921335.1 Paratrypanosoma confusum | reverse complement strand
CCCCACAGTCATTCGTGGAATGCATATTTTGTGTCCCAGTCCTATTTTTTGGTGTTGTTGTTGCTGTCGTCCTCGTTACTACAGCTGCTACTGCTACTGTGTCTGTGTAAAATGACTCGGCGCGTATGGGTTGGATCGGGCTGGGATCGAGGGTTCGGGAGGCGGTTGGCAAGGGCGGCGATGCGTGTGCTCCTTCCCGCCGCTGCTCTCCCCAAAGCAACCAGACGAACACGTGACGCGGTGTCAATCTCTGCCCTCGCGAGTTCCCCCCTCCCCCGCATCCTGCTATCTTTCCATTTCCTTTTCCCGCTCCCCTGACTTCACCCCCCACGACATTCCATGGTATCGCCGTCATCAAGTACAGCTGCCACTTCTACTACCGCCCCGCAGACTGGCTGTAACATCGCAATCCATCGCTGTGCCACCGTTATCGCCGGCCGTGGTGCTTCACCATCGCATACCCGTGTAGCATGGCATCCGAACCAACCCTTTCTCATGATTGCAATTGCTCTTAACCTGCTTTGTTTCTCACCCACCCTGGCCACATGCACACGATCCCATACCGAGGGTGATATCTGTGAAAAGCGTGGCCCCATTCGATTTGCAAGGCCGACACGGGTACTGCATTCGATTCAGCAGCGAATCCGAAGACGTTAACTTCGCGTGTGGGTGCTGGCAGGCGGGGGGTTACGGTAGGTGGATAGGCCAGTAGCGTGGATGGAGGAAGGGGCTTCGCTGGAGGGGGGTGCTGGCAGCGTGCCGGATCCTCGCGAAGCTCCAGAGGGGGCGCCGGCTGGGACGATGCCTGCGATTGGCGCTCGGGAGGTGGGCAGTGGTACCGTGGCACCGGCTGATGCCAACGAAGACGAAGGCCACGTGCCATCTGCTAACGAGCTCCCTGTCCACTTGCCGGTATCCGGGCGTGCCGAGCCGATGCTGTCCGTTTCCGTAAGCCCTGCTGATCCCTCCAATGAGAGCGACGTATATGTGTTCTTGTGCGCAGCCTGCATGCATCCCCTCGCGTCGCAAGCGGACGTGGTGCAGGAGCGTGCTGCGGCGGTGAGTAAGGGAGAGGTGTACGCATACCAACTGGACCTGGACGACAGCATCCCACCCCTGTGGATGTACTCGGCCATGAATCCGGCGCAGCGGCGCTTCGACCTCATGCGCATCAAAGGCCGCATCTGCACCTTGACCAAGCAGGTGTCATGCACCACGCGCTATACCAGCAAGGACTCCTTCTTTCCCGGATATGCGTGGTCATTTGCGTCGTGCGTCAATTGTGGAGCGTTCGTGGGTTGGGGATTTCGCAGGCAGCAGGAAAAACAGACGACGGTCGCGGCGCACGTCGTGAAGGCCTGTGACGACGGGTCAACCTCAACGCGGCGCGCCGATCCCAATCGGATTGCTGATCCCTGCGAGCGCTGTGGAGCGACTGTCAGTCCCGCTCTCCACGAAAATATTTCACCCCGCCTTCATCACGGGCGCGAATCGCCAAGCTCTCCCCCCGCCGACACTGTGGCAATGGAAGCACACGACGAGCAGGGATCTAACGCACCGCCGATTGCCTCCAACCCCAGTAGCAGCAATGATGGCGGCGAGGAAGAAGATGAGTACATGGGCCCTATGGACACGATCTTCGCCCAGGGTAACACAGCTGAGGGCCCCGAGTTCATCGGCGTGATTTTCACTTGTGTCACCGGTACTCGGTGGTCTGGGGCGCTCAGCTACGACGAGCATGTAGAGTCGCACCAGGCACTCGCGGAAACATTAGCTGAGAAGTTGCAGGTGAAGCGCCGACTCTATAGCCTGCTCGGCGGGCTTTCGCTACGGACGGTAGTCCAGTATGGCCTCTACCCGCCTCCCACCGACATCGAGGGAATGCGCAACCACATCGCCATCATCGAACGAATCGGCAGAAATGAGACGAGTACGGAGGAAGGAGCTGCAGCCGCCGCAGAAGCGATTGAGGTAGGCCAGGAGGAAGATATCGAGGGAGGTAGCGTTGCCGTTGGGAGCAGCAGAAGCAATTCCACCATAAGCGCTACTTCCTCGCTGCATAGCCACTCCACGGATAGTGGCAGCGAGACCGCCGAGTCGTAGCAGGCTGCTACACCTGTCATTGCCATCATCTCTATACCTCTCGGCCGCGCATGGGATATCCCTTCGTATGGTCCGCTGACCCCTTTCCCCATTATCCCACCCATTTTTTTTCTCCTGACCACAATACTGCTGCTGTTCGTCAGTGTGCCTACCGTTGCCCGCTCTGCTTACCCAGCGATGCGGGGCTTTGGACGTGAAAATGCAGTGATGCGGGAGAGAAGGGGGTGGGTAGGTGCTGCGTGAGTGGCTCGCAACAGTACTGTAGCTCGCCCAGTTTCTGCTCGTGGCGCTGCGGGAACGCCAAACGGTTGCGCTCTTCGCTTTTAGCTCCACATTCTCCTACTCTGTGGAGAACTACCCATTACCGTGGTGTGGTGAAAGACGAAGAAGAGACAGTGAAGCGGTCACACGGCTCCATCTGTCCTTGGCGAAGATGGACCCTTCAACGGCAGCGAAGACCTTGAGTCGAGATGCACGAGAAATGCGTATCGAAGGGCTTTCAGATTTGGCTGGGAGTCTTCGGCAGAAGCTGCCGACTCCGAAGGAGACGAAGGTGGGCCCACTGATCAAAACCGGCAGTGGTAGGGGGAGCAGGGTTGCATTTTGTTCCGAGGGCATCGTGAGCGCTGAGCACGGCCATCCGATGGTCCAGACTGATAGCACGGGTCCCACAGCGGCAATTTGTGGAGATGCGCCTGTAAAGTCGCCGTGCAAGCCCACCGGCCTCGTTCGGGAGGGTTCCATGGGCTCAACGCGTGTGCTTCCTGGTGCACAAAAGCCACGAGAAATGGCCCAAAGTAATCCTGCGACCTTGGAGGAGACGGTTGTGGTGGAGGAAGTAAATCGCACCTCCTTGACGGTCAACGACCTCCGAATGCTTCGGCGGGCGTTCGAAGTGCCCAATGGCGTCTCCGCCGAGTGGCGCCCTGGTAGTGGAGGACAGCTGCGTCGTAGCGAGAGCCAGAGGATCCTCAAATTTGATGCTAGCAACTCTCCAAGGCAGTTGCGCAGCGTTGATTTCGAGCGGTTTCAGCAGCTAATTGCTCCTTTTTTTCTTCATGTCTCCGTAAGTGGCACACGAAAGGGGCACCGCTTCGGCCGAGCTTCCGCTAACACTACCACAGACACGCTGCCGCCGCCGTTGGAGGCGGTGGATGCGGCAGGTACACAACAGAGTCTCGTGCGGGTCAGCCGCCGATCTATGGGGGCTCGCTTCAATGACACAATCACGTCAACAGATGCCCAATTACTCATCCCGCAGGGTATGCGTGAGAGGTCGATCGCGGCTTTCAAGGCAGCGGCCAAAACGCTCTTTGGCATTCTGGACAGTGATGGGGATGGTAAGGTTTCGTGGGACGATGCGTGCCACTACATTTTTTCCATGTCCTCAGCGGTGCAATCGTCATCGCCATCTTCTGCCCTCCGAGGGGGCACCGATGTGGCAGGCGCTCGATTGGCCAGAACCGCATCCATGCGTAGCTACATGATGCAGCGCAGCCCCTCGGCACCCCCAGGAACGGTGGCAGTCAACCAATCCCCGACGGCAGTGTTACCTACGAGCTTCACAACTACAGCACCTTCAGTGGGAGGTGCGTACCTCCTCAGTGGTAGCGGTGGTGGAAGTACTGCTGGGGGAGCCGTGTTCTACTCGGCGGAGAGTGTGAAAGTTCTTGGCGGAGTCGTTGCGATTAATGAAGAGGACGGCTGCGTGGAGTGCGATACAGTGGATGCCGCTGACATCATGGCCATTAGGGAGATCATGGCTACCCAAAGCAGCAAGGAAAAGGCTGGCGAAGTGCTTCGACGCAAGCGGCAACGAGCGGACGGCGTTAGGAATGATGTGCGGAGTGATGGCGGAGAGGGATCCCGGAGAGCGGGCAAGGCCACAGGCGATCCCATGGAGAGCTTTGATCGCGACGACTGGTCTGAGGACGAAGACGACCGAAATGCCGAGCAGCGAGGTTGGCGGGAAGCACGCGACTTGAACGCCACCGTTCACTCTCCGGCGTTTCCTTTCACTCCACCCGAAACGAGCGTCTCGTACTTCGTACCGGAAAGCCGCCAGATGCTAGCCGAGTACCCGTTTCTCTCTCATCTGTTCCACAAGGGGCCCATCACGCATTTTGTTGCACACCAAAACGGCAACACCTTTGTCACCGCCGGCTCGGACGGGCAGGTCAAGCTGTGGCGGCCTTGCACTGTGAAAATGCACAGGCGACTGCCTGGTGGGGCGGTGCAAACGGAGCTAGCTTTCTCGCTTGGGGCTGCTGGCTTGGAGTCAACGGTGCGGGCCACCTCGACGCAGAATGTACCTGACTGCAGCGCAGCCACCGCTAGTGTCCCCAAGGACTGGTTTCACAAGCTGCACGGCGCACACCGGCCCCCAGGGGACACCAGTGAATCTGGGAGTACGCTCGCTTCTTACGAAGTTGTTCGAATTTTGCCAGTTCGCAACCTGCTGTGCTCCTCGGCTTCCATCACCGGCCTCGCGCTAACCCATACCTCCAGCGACTTACAGTTGCCTGTGACTCCTGAGATGCGTGCCGCATCCGCGCAGACGGAAGAGCCAGTTGACGGGGCAGCCAAGTGCATGGAGCACGATGCGGATCGGCGTGACAGCACGAAGCGCGATACCCTAGTCGTCTCATCCATCGATGGGTCCATCACCGTGCTTGACATGTACAGTGGTGCAGTGCTACGAACCTACATGGCAGTCAGGAGGGCACCCGAGATGGTCCTCAGCGATGAGGATCGTGCAAAAAAGGGCAAGTCGAGTCGTATGACAGCACAGATGATCGAAAGCGGGAATTTCCCAGGTGGGATGCCGTCGTCGTACTCAAAAACGAACATGAACCAGATGATGGATCTGATTAGTGCGCTGGACAACAGCGTTCCTGTAGTGGGCACGTCTATCCGGGGGCTGGCTCACTCTTCCTCTTGTCGCAGTAGGACTGACGCAGCCTTCGCTCGCAAGGCTGCGGTAGACGGCCAAGATATGGTGATCACAGTGGCCGATCCAGTGGAGCAGTCGCACACGAGTACCAGGAGCCTTCCGGTGAACTTCTGTAGCTCGAAACAGGGAGAGGCAGGAGCTCGGCCTAGTGTGGAGGACGATATCGGGTCAGTGACAGTATCGCGGCCGTACTTCACTATCGCTGCCCACTATGCGGAACGGACGGCAATCCGCTTCGGTCCACTGTCACATCTGTTTCATGGCGTCGAGTTGGAGGACCCTGTGCTTTCCGACGCACAAAAGGCGCACCGCCCTATGAAGAGATCGACGGCGATTGGGCTCATCGGCTTTGGACGACATCCATCGACTTCATCTGCGGACCCTGCACGAGAACGGGATTCTCTAATGTACGCCGCACAAACCGCTGAGACGTACATCAGCCCGACGGTGTTCCCACACCAAGTGCGAAGCCACGAGCTTCGACCATGGAAAGGCGCTTGCGTGTCTTCCAGGAATGCCGAGGTGCAGACAGCGGTAGGTTCACCGTCTCCGATGGGTTGTGCACAAGATCTCGCGGCGAACGGTTCTGCGCGTCGCACTGGCCCAGGGGGGAAGGTTTCGGCGGCGGCGGCCAACTCGGTGACGAACCACAGTGTCGGCTGGTTCACGACATGCATGACAACTGGTATTCTCGGCGATGCATCTGGCATTCGGTGTCTTCACGCGTTCGTAGGATTTGACAACGGCCTTCTGCAGGCGTTTCCCATTGACACAGCAGAGCGAAATAGGGAAGGTCCTGTGCGAAACACTAGTAGCTCAGGCTATCGCCCAAGCAATAGCAGCAGCAGTGGCTCCGCAGTGTTGTTCGGGGAAAGGAGCAGCACTGCCTTGCTACCTGAAGGTTCAACCACTTTTGACTTTTCTGCGTCAGCGCCCCTCCGCCCAGGGGGGCAGTGCCACGGTGACGGTCACGAAACCGTCCGCAGAGGCAATCAATTCATGTCTCCGAGCATTTCTGTTTTTGCGCACGTCGACGCCATTACGCAACTCATCGTCGCTCAGAGTGAAAATCTACTTTTCTCATGTAGCGCTGATGGAAGCATTGGCGTCAAGAACCTGGATCGACTGATGGAGCCAGCCCTGGTGCTGGGGTCCCAACGGGTCGCGGAAAGGCAAAAGCGCCGTATGGCTGCAACGGATGCACGTCCTTCGTCACGGCATACTCGCTTTCGTGGGAAGAGAAGTGATGGCACCTCAAAGCAGGGCTTGCCCAACGAGAGAGTGCACCACATGAACCTGGGGGACACCGATTCCGACAGCGAGACGGAGTCGCCAGAAGCGGTTGTGTCAAGGAAGCTTAACAGATTCACATCGCTTCATGGGCATGTGAAAGAGGTGACCTGCATGGACTGGAGCCGAGCAAACGGAATCCTTGTCAGTGGGGGAAAAGATGGATGCATATTTTCGTGGTCTCCGCGGTCCAGGCGCCCCATTCACTCCACCTCACTGCAGACGCTTTGGTCCTATGGGGTTTCCTTGAAGGCATCTTCGATTCCACAAAGTCACAGGACTACCGGACGCATCGCGGGATACCCCGTCCAGATCTGCTTTCTGGCCTTTTCGTCAGTGTCGGGATTGCAGCATATGCAACTGGGTGGCGACCCCACCCCGATGGACGATGCTACTGTGCCAAATGATCACGTAGAGGGGCCTGACAAGGACCGAAAGAGGTTCAGCAATGCCTATCCGCTTGCCGAATATGCTGTTGTCGTGGACCACTTTCAGTCCGTGTATATCCTCCATGTGGCCACGATGGAGTGCGTGTGGCTCTTACCTGGCGATTTGATCGCCACCTCGCTAACCACGAAAATGGTGCGAGCAAAAAGGCAGTCTGCACGGCCAAAGCCCTCGCAAGCTGGCAGCTTGGCTAAGCAAGCGCACCCGAGCACTGGTAGAGGTGACCGCGCGCCAACCAAGCCTCCTTTCAGCTCGATGGAGAGCAAGGAAGACGGCCGCGGTGTGGCCCATGACTCGTCGTCGCTCTCCCAGAATCTTACGCGGAGGGTCAACGAGGAGGTGCAAAAACGGAATCTGTTCTCTGATTACGTGGGTATGTGCCTTGTAGATGTTGCGCGGCAGCGCCTCGTTCTCTTTGGCTCTCAGATCCACACTTGGCGGCTGACTAGTGCCACCCGGCGGGATCGCGTGAACGGCTCAACTCTCCTGCATCTGTTTATTATGCGCGAGCGACAAGCTGCGCAGCACCTATTTCGGCGGGAGGAAGCGCTAAATAGGCGAAGCTCCCCCGCTCGCGCCTCCCGCCAGTCACTGAGCCTCAGTGACGAGCTTGCTTCCCATGGCAACTGCGGCACGCGAACTCCCCAGAGTCACCTAGCAGGCGTACCATGGGAGAGACAAGAGAATCAACCAGTGTCCCGGCTGCACAGGCCGAGCCACGCGCACGTCCCCCCGCACCCCATGCCGGTGAAGCACCTTCTGTACGACTGGGAGCAGCACTGCATGGTGTCCGCAGACGACTATGATGTAGTTGTGTGGGCCCTTGACGCAGACAAGTCTCCCAAAACGCATGCGCGAGATGGCGACGATGACGAGCGTGTGCTCTTCCGGTGGCGGGTACCGGAAGGGATCGCTGCGATCGCACTTGATCCTCACCTCGGGAGACTCTACGTAGGCACAGTGAAGCAGCAAAGCATCGTTCCTTTTGGAAGATCTAGCAGCTCCGCGACGCCTGGTCAAGTATCGGCGGTACCGCCTCCTCCCGCCGCGGCTGCGAAGGATGCCGAGGCGTTGAAAATGGCGAGCGTGGCGCCGCCGCTTATCTTTGTATACAGCGTGCACAGCGGGGCGATGCTAAATGTCTGCTTCGTGTGCCCGCCAGGCGCGACCGAGATTTTCTCTTTGGCGTGCGTATTCGTGCCACGGAGCCCGAGCTGCTTTTTGCTGTCTTGCACATTTGTTGGCTGCCGCAGCAGAGACGGCGAAACGGAGAGCACTAGGACAGCTTTCATTCCCCAATGCGAGTCCGCCTCGCGTTCCGTGACCGAGCCGAGGGTAGCATTCTCTCAATCGGGAGTCCCCCGGCAAGAAACTGCGATGAACACACACTGGCGGGACGAGAGCGGTGGGGTGGCGGTGTATATCACCGGCTACCCCAGTCACGACTACCTTCAGCGACAGCTCAAGCGACTCCAGACGTTCCGACAGCTTTCGCGGCTTTCGTTCCAGCTTGATTTTCATCATTTGGTGCCAGTGAACTTTGGGGAAGGCTTGCGAAAAATCGTGGACGGTGGTACGCGACTGCGAGCGCCGACTGGACCCTCTATTTCCGGCGAAGAAAGGCTTCTTCTTGACCAGCTTTACCGGTTTATCACCGTGCCCTCAGAGCCAGAACTTCCGCTCCTCGCAGATCGTCGTATCGCACGGCGCGCGAGCTGGCCGTTAAGCAGGCTCCGGGCCCCTAAGGATACTGCGACGGAGGAGGACGGGCAACGACTGTCCCTCTCCTCCATTCTTAGTGGTGCTCCCCAAAGCGGAATGATCCTTCCTCAGCGCGTGGTGGTGACGTCTATCTCACCCAGCGCAGCAGACCTGTCACCGTATGACAACGTGGCGGTTGTAGGATTGCGTGGGGGGGTTGGAGCATCATCTCTTACGGAAGCGACAACGAGCGTCATGAACCTGATCTCTCTACGCGAGCAGGGGCGCGTCGGGAGCGCTGCGAGCGTGGGAGGAGTCCCAGGAAAGGACCATGCGTGGGTTGCCGAAATGCGGTTTGCGGCTTTGCTACCTGGACCGCTCGTTGAGGAAGGGGCGCTGGCACTCCATGCCGCCTCAGGGTTCGCCACGACGGTACACGGCGTTGCGGCCAGCCAAGGCATTCAATACGGAAGTAATCCGGTTGGCGGTGCGACAGAACGACACAAGCGCGTTGGAGCCTTCGTAGAGCACGTCGCTGTGTTGTCGCGGCACACTCCGGCGCTGATTGTCACTGGGCGCAGTGATGGGCTGGTACAGGTGTGGTGCACCCGCACGACACTGTGCGTGACAATGGCCATGGGAGATAGCTGCGGGGAGGTAAGCGTGGATGCGTCCGAAGTCCTAGTGTCCTCATCGAGTGGGATCGGGGCGTTAGGCGAGAAACTGTCTCAAAGCACTGACCGCGACACCTCATCCTCAGGAATCCCCATTGACATACAGGAGTTTATTGCAGGGGTAGAGGCAAGGACCATGAAAGAGCTTTTTGCGTTTCGCGGAAGCTTTGTCCCTGGTAGCAGCATCACCGCCTTTACCCTATCTCCGGACCAACGTACCCTCTCAGTGGGTGATAGCAACGGCTACATCGTCATCATCGATCTCTCGGCGCTGTACATCAAACCGTATCGTCGCCAGTGGGTAGCCGCGGACGGTGGAGATGACTCAGTGCCGCTGGCGGTTCCGGCGCCGCCGTTTCTCTCCAGGGCATGGTTCTTTTACCGTATATGCGTTCTTGCGCGTTGGAGAGGCCACCACGCCGCGGTCAGCTCTACTTTCTTTGTGCACCGGGAATGCAGCCAGGAGACGAAGCGAAGCATTGCACCTACACAGCTACGTGGTACACTTGCCACCTCAGAGAAAGAAGGAACTCTGAACAACGTGATGGAAAGGCACCATGTCGGCATGGCCTTCTCCTCTTCCGTTGACGACGTGGAAGTGTGGACCTGGTACGTGTATAACAATGGCTGCGTTGCGCCGCGCTCGTGCGCTGGGGGCATTACACTTCCACTGCCCGTGGTTCCGCTTCCAAGCGCTGACGGATTGGTCGACTGCCGCACGGCCAGCAGGTCTAGACGTCTCTGCCACTCCAACAACGTGACGGCAACGCTCTGCACTCTCACGCCCTTTTGGGCATCAGTGTCACCTGACACGATCCTAGCCGCGATTGGGACTGTGTGGTGCGACGATCTCGGTGCCGTGCAGCCGAGACTGTCCAGGGAAAGTAACCATCGATGCAGTGCGTCGTCGTCGGCAAGCATGTTTTCCGTGATGCACAGCAGTGGAGGGGTAGAAGCTCAGCCGAGACGCGGTCCACGGGATGCGATGCAGTCGCACGTACAGCGAGTTCTAGGCGAGTACAACGTGTTTGTCTCACCGGTATCCATCGTGCCGCATTCTCCACACACTTTTCCGTTTCTCAAGGAACTGCACAGAGCGTATGCGATGGAGGTGGTCGTGGAGGCGGCTAGCCGCTTGCTTCTCTTCGAGTTCGTGCAAGAACTGGCATACTACCTGATCGAGTCGCGGGGCTCCCCGGTGGAATCTGCCTCGGTGCAATCCAGTCCTGGGGTTGCAAACGTAGCGTCAAAGCCAGAGCCGGGTGCTTCGTTAGTAGTGGAGCGAGCAGGATTGGTGAGGCTGTGCAAGCGGCTGGCTATGAACTGCCTCAGCACGCTGTACCGCCAGCTTGACGGTGTTGGCGACGCCATGCACCTCGCAGGTGAGACGGCGTGTGCCCCTGGGCGCCGCCCGATGTTTCCATTTCTTTCCGTCAGCAACGTTCACCACACGATCGAGATTCTCGGGGCACTGGCAAACCTAGCCGCAACATCCAAAGGCCCGAGCACCACGGTGGATGTCGCTCTGCTACTGGCCGAGCTCGTTTCGCACCGCATCGAGGGTGATGTGGCCATGGCATCTAGCACCGGCGTGATTTTTCCGACTGATCGCATCAGCTGTATACGAGAGGCGCCTCCAACGGTTGGCTGGGGGGAGCATGGGATTGGCACGGAATTGGATGAGGGGGAAAACGTGTATGAAGAGGAGGAAACTGCCGACCTCAATGACATTTTCGTAGCCTTTGTTGCTGGCGGCTTGGGCCGAGACACTCTCACCCAGCCAGCTAGGCTTGCGCGACATGAGTTTCAACAGCGACTGCAGGTGGCTCGTGGACCATCCAGCACAAACCCGTTGCGGCACGGCATCCAAATTCCTCGGCGCGGACCGGATGGTCGGCTGGCAAAAGGCGACGGGAATGAGATGCCGAGGCCGCTGCGTAAAGTCCGACGGCCAACGTTTGGGCTCCAGCAACTACGGCAACGTGCGCTGGTAGACATCCACACGCAGTACATCGACGCTTCAGATTTGGCAACAAACATCTGCATGGAGTATGATGAGTATTTCCTCGATGTCCTGCGCAAGGGAGAGTGGCCTGATGATGGAGACCAGAGCGATACGTTGAATTCTACCCATTTTTCCCCAACAAACTCTTCGGGGGTAAATCTTGCGAGCACCACTAGCCAGTGTTTGTTCCGCAGCGAGCGCCTTCTCCGTCGTCGCTCGCTGGCCTTGCAGCTGGCCCAGTCGCTGCTGTGGGGTATACAGGAGAACGAGGATAGCAGTGACGACGACGACGACAGCAGTGACAACTACGACGCGCTTGGCAGCTGTGACGAATTGGAGGCTCCCTCGGTAAGCTACTCGGCAGTGGATCCAATCCGGGCTCGCATCGCACGGCGGCTGCACCACGCTCTGACGCGGCTATCAAAGCAGAGTGCTCAGCTTCGTCAAAAGGTCGACACGGCTGGGGAAGATCGCACACCTAGTATCTCCGAGACTCTCATACCCCAGGTCGCCACCTCAACGCGTAGAGTCGCCGCTGCTGCGTCAAATCACCATGCGCACTCCTCACAGTGCACGTCTCTTAGCGCCCGGAAGGGATCGGCTCTACACCACCCAGAGGGCGAGCTACCCCGAGCGGAGGGCGGTCTGGAGGGTGACCCTGGATTGTCGGCAGCTTCGGTTGACCTGCCACCATTGAGAGAAGTCCATCAGCGAACGCAGCAGCTGCATGACTTTGAGAATGCTCCCCAGGCTTCGGATCGCACGCCGAGTTACACCTTGACGACGTGGGTCTGGGATAACATCCGCCGGACAACGCGGGGCGATGCCGCCCGCATGTTTTCGAGGCTATTCCACGGTGTACTCGCTCTGAGTGGCTGCGAGCAAGCCACTGCATCCACCAGAAAGGCTTCCGCAACGAACCCAATGACTGGAGTGGAAGCTGGGCGGCTGACACCGTCAACCTTGTCTCGGCTGTCCAACGTAGGGGATTCTGGTGTACCATGCCCACGAAAATACGTGGGCGAGTACCGTAGTCCGAGTGAAAGTCATGGCACGAACTTGCAGAGCGGTGCGTGGGCCCGCCTTACGCCGCCACTGGGTGGCCCCACTGCAATCCAAACTGCATCTGAGTCTGCCTCGGATGAGCCAGCGGTTGCGCTTCGGAGTGCTGCACAATGTGCCTTGAAAGGGGTGCTACGACATACTTTTCCCGCAGGGAAGAGTGATGGTGCTGCCTCGCACTTTGGTGACAACTCCATCAGTGAGGAGCGCATCGCGGTGCATAGCAGACGAGTGCGCGCGAGGGACTACGACCGATCGCTCAGCCAGCCCGACGGGGAGCGCCTCATTAGCGCTGGCGACGATGGGAGCTGGCCGTCGGGACAAAGTGGAAACCGTCCACAAGATGGAAGGTTCATCGTGTCGCCGTCGAAAGACGGCAATGGCAAGCGGGCGATCGGAGGTGTTGAAGCCACCCCGGTGTGTTCCCCCTCGTGCAACCAAAAAGAGTCCCTTGACCATTATTCTGCTGCGTTGCTGTCCCGGACCCTCATGGCGTGGGAAGCCCCGCTTGTGGACGCAGAGCAAGCGCGCAAATTGGGCAAGCTGCGCACGGCCGACAAGCCATACATGCACGTGCTCCAAAAGGCCCGTATGGGTGTGAGTAACTCCATGAGCCCTCCCACGGCGGCTGCATGGCTGCAGTCGGCAGTGGCTCCTGGAGAAGCGGTGGCGGTGAGTCGCGGCCTTCCGGCGATGGTCAAGGAAAACGTCAACTTCTCACTACCACCACTTTCCTCCCCGTCGCAGGGCCAGTCCTTCGCGGGTGCATTGCAAGGATCAAATCCAGCGATCTCCTTTCCGTTGATCACCGTCTTGGGCCCTGAGGCGTGTGGCGATGGTGCTGACCAAACTAACCGACTGATTGCATCGGAAGAGCAGGCGCGTCAGGCCGAACGCAAGGCGAAAAGTGTGCAGCAGGAGATCAAGCTGATGCAAAAGCGCGCTGCAGCTGCGAAGCACGATCGGGAACGGGCCCTCAAAGTGATGACGCGCGGACAGAAAGTCGATCACCAGGCAGAGGCAGCATCCGAAAGGATTCTTTCTGCGGGCCTGCCGAGCGAGCCACCAACATCCACGAGTCGCGCCCTTGTGCCCAGCAGTGCGCTCCCCGCGGCGCAGCTCCGCGCAAAGGTGGTTGGTTTTTTTTCTTCGGTCCCGGATTCGCAGTATGACGTGGGTGAGGGTAACACCATTTGCCTTACGACGACTGCAACCCCTAACCTCTCGGTAAATACAGCTGCTGCAGACCAGTCATTCCATCTTTTTACCGGAATGGAGACCAGCTCGCTGTGCAGCCGCTCCGAGTGGTAATCCGTCTCCTGAATCTGCTGGCGAGGAGAAGCTTTCAGTACGGTCATGTGACCATCTTTCCATTCCAAAGTGCTCTTTTTTCACAGTTTATGTAAGGGCCATGGTCCTCAAACCGCTTTACGGTCACCCAAATCTCCCTTTTCTCGACCGCCCTTCACGTTGAGAGCGGCTATGACTTCTGGGGTTACAAGGAAATAGGTGAATATTGGGTTGCGCGAATGTACATACGCGTTGTTTTCAGTGTCTTTTTTTGTCATGGGGAATGAGTGCTGAGAGAACTTGCGATTGAGGTACTGGACAGGGGAAAAAATTGCCGGTGTGAGCGAAGCGTTTTAGCTTTGTGCGTGGGCCTCCCCCCCTCCCCTCTCCTGCTCGGAGTGCTTACTCCAAGCGCGCTAGTGGAGCACTATGAGCTGCGCCTCGCCGCCGCGACATGCTGCGGCAGTGGATGCACATGAGATAAGGGCGATTTCACCACGGTTTGTCACTTGCTGTAGAACTCGTTGCGAGCTCTGGTGACGGATCCTTCTTTGGGCATGGGTGCGGTGAGGGAGGGAGGGAGGGGGTGAGAAGAGTGCTGTGCTGCGGCACATGGAGGGGCCTCAGTCCCAGAAAGCTACACGACCGCCTCACACGGAATTCTAACCGAGCAGGATAGCGCCGTTCGTGTTGTCGAGCCGTTGAAACCCACAACCATGAACCGTTTGTTTGGCAAGCAGAAGGATGCGCCGCCCAAGGCCACGTTGGATGATGCGAGTAGCCGCCTTGGGACGCGTAGCGAGGTTGTGGATGCGAAGGTAGCGAAGCTGGATCAGGAACTTGTGAAGCTGAAGGATATGATCAACCGAACGCGTGGGGCAACCCAGCAGCGGTACAAGCAGCGGGCTGTAGCCATTCTGCAGCAAAAACGGATGTACCAGAGCCAGCAGGATCAGATGATGCAGCAGCAGTTCAATATGGACCAGCTCCAGTTCACCACGGAGACGATGAAAGACACGAAGGTGCAAGTCGAGGCGATGCGCGGGGCGAACAAGGAGCTCCGGAAAGAGTTCAAGAAGTTCAAAGTGTCTGACATTGAAAAGATGCAAGATGAGCTGCGGGATCTGTATGAGGATACGCAGGAAATACAGGAAATTATGGGCCGCGCCTACGACGTTCCGGAGGACATCGACGAGGACGAGCTGCTCGGCGAGCTAGACGCTCTTGCGTACGACATGGACAAAGAAAACGATGCGGCGTATCTGGAGGATGCGCTGGCTACGCCTGGTGCCCGCTTACCCGAGATCCCAGGCGAGGAAAAGAAGCAGCAGACAACCGGCGAAGAGACGACAGACCCGTACAGTCTTGAGGCACAGCTGGGCTTGTAGTCGAGGGTAGCGCATTCGTTTACAGCTGGGGGTGGCGCTTGAAATACATGTAGTGTTTCCTCGCGGAATCACGACATTCTTTTCCTTTACTTGGATTGCGTTTCCCGAGCGCACTCTTCACAACGCGCCTGCAACGATGCGCGAGGCCGCGGGCTATAACACAAGCAGTCACCTCCTACGCCGGTTCGGGTCGTTCGCGACTAGCGAGGCGTCGTAGGGGCTGCGGCGGGACTGCTTGCTGGTCGTGGTCTGCCCCACCAATTCTCGCTGCTAAGTGCTTTGAGGTATCTTCACGCGCCGATGTGTGTCTTCCTGCTCTACACGGCCGTCGCTGGGGTTGGTGCTGTTTTTTCTTCGCTAGCTTGGTTGCAGATTTTTCTTGATTTGAAGGAGGAGTGGTCTGGTGTCATTTCGAGTGTGTAGGTTCGAAGAGTGATGGCGGAGGGTGTGAGTCTCAGATCCTTGCGTGAGGTGCAGCACGGAGCGAGATGGCGAGGTGAAAAGAAAAAAAAAGATGACCGTCGGTGTGAACGGAATTGTTAGTTGCAGTGGCAAACACGAGGGCTGCCAGTGTGTCTGTGCGATTTGGTGTGAAGGTTGCGAGGGACGGGGATGGTACCGGTGGTCGTGGGAACGGGGAGGGGGATGTGCGGCCGTGACATAGCTGGCTGTTGATCCGTACATGACACCGCTATGTGCCGCGACTGGCGCGTCGCCGCTGTCGGAAGCGCCCCTCAGGGGTCGGGGAATGGGGCCGGGGAACGGACTCGCTATGGTAGACCGAGTCACCCGCCCTTTCCGCGCACACCCTCTCCCCTCCCCCGGCTGTCCGTCCCACCCCTCTAGGATTCATTTGGCATCCTCCCCTCCTCGACCCCGCTGATGCCTCTCGCAAACCACCGTGTCGGTGTACTTGCTGTGGAGCTTGAAACGCTCATGACTTCGCTCTGAGGTATATGAGGGTGTGTTCGGCGCTGCCTTGGAGTGAGATCATTGCATTGTGCGTGTTGCTGGCGAACGTGGCTTACTTCTGTTGCGGAGGGGTGAGGAAAGGGAGAGGGAGGGGTGATTGAGTTAACGTAAGAGTACGCGGCGACCCCACGGCAGTGCGTTATCGCAGCTGACTGCGTGGTATTTCCTACACGGACCTGCCTGCCACTGGTGGCAATCGGCTCAGTGAGTAGGAACGGCACGGCGGCAGCCGACTGGGGGTGGGGAGCAGGACCTGTGCTGTGGGATTAGCTGTGAGGGGAGAAGACATCGCCACATCGTGGGTGCTTTATTGCCGCTGGGCAAAGGCCAGGGAGTTGGACATGGGCATGACGACTCCGGTGTAGGCGTTGCTGCCAAAAGGACAGCGATGGTGCGCGCCGGAGCTAAGCAGAAGCGAGACGCTGTGAAGTCCCTGCGCCCCCGCCCAAAATGGATCTGCGCCAAGCGGAAAGCAGCGATGAGGTCTGCATTACCGGCCGCAAGTGAACCGCTGAGCGACCCTGGTAGCGCCTGCTGCGGTGCTACGGGCAACGCGGAGTGGTACTCGCTCACGCCTCTGCCACCGTATGCAATCGTACTGTGGAGACCGCGGGCCGGGTCGGGTGACCCGAGTGGTCGTGAATGGCGCCTTCCGCGGTGCTCCGACGCGGTATTTCGACGTGGTGACGGCGACAGTGGATCTGAATGCGCTCTTGTGGCTGAGGAGCGAGCGGCGCTGAGCTGCTGCTTCCCTGTCGTGCACGACGGTACGCTCTACCTCACGTTCGATGCGCTGCGTAACCACTGGAACTCGATGGACCACCTCCTCATGTGTCGGCCGGTCCGTGGGCTTGCCAGCACAGAGGAGGTATTCGTGCTGTTCCCTGTTGCAGTTGGCTCCACCCCCGTCGCGCTGCGTACGACGGCATTAGCGCAGCCGGTTGGAGTAAGCGGATCATCGACGCCGCCGCTTCCACTGGTGCAGGCGCCACGACGCGAGAATGCCGCTGACGCGTGGGGGCCAGCGAAGCGAACCAACGAACGCCTGCTATACATGTTTTTCACCTCGTGGTGCGGTGAAGTGGCGGATGGCAGCGGCAACGCAGCGCAGGTGGTCCTTCATGATGTGTGGTGCCGCGCGCTCGCGAAGGACTGCGCTGCCCGTGTGGCGCGCCTGACAGCGGACGACTGCATGCTGACGCCGACGGTTGAAATTCTGCTCGCTCGCGTCACGCATCCGCTCTCGTGTCGCCTTGAAGCCACATCAGATTCATCGACTAAGCCGCCTTTGTTCTGCTCGTATGAGACTCGCGACGTGGCGCGTATCGCGCCGGCGGATCGCGTGGCCCTACTGGCTCATTTGACCGCCTCGTTGACTGAGGCGCTGATCATCATTGCGGAGAAGTTCGACTACGAGGTAGAGCCCCCGTGCCCGTCAGAAATGCTGCCGCAGCACGCACTGACGCTTGTGAGCGAGGCGACAGACGGACCGCAGAGGTGGCGCTCGTGGGGCCCTTCCCGCCTACGTGTTGCCGCACCAGATACAGATCACGAGGATGCTCGTGCCGAATCCCGCTGTGAGTTGGAGGCAATGCTCTCGCTGTGGCTCGTGCTGATAGATACCGGTGGGTCAGCCAGCGCCAACCGCCGTACCGCATCGGCCGTCCCATAGTCTTCACCAACCGCCACATCTGGTCGGACCTCGTAGGCAGGTGGGCCGTGAGATTCACGCGCGTGGGGCTCGCTGCTTAACACTCCCCCCTCCCTCTCTTTTTCTTTTCTCTCTTCCCACCTACCCCCCCTCTGGACTTCCATCTCATCCCACCATCCTCGAATGGCCTGAGGAAACTCGCACACTTTCATGCTCTTTTTCAATGAACTATGCGACGAACTCTGATGTTATGCTTCCGTGCACTGATGTCTCTGGGTGGGCTGGAGCAAACTCCCAAGAGTGCCGGGGGGGGG